>JAQIWG010001230.1:0-25714 GCA_034695025.1 Chamaedrilus cognettii
TCCCAGCGATCGTACCCACATTTCCAGAGTTTTGACCAATCAACGCGCTCTGGCGGATCGTCGCCGATCCGCTCGGACTGGAGCTCGGAATGAATGGGGCTGGGAATTGCTAATGTATGGAGGGCATAACACTAGTGATGCCGGCTTCAAATGATATGGTAATATTCTTTTATTTTTTACACCGTAAAGCGTGTGATTAACTTATACATACACTAAACTTCAATGTGATTTTAAATCATGTTAGCAATTTATGTTTTCAAGCAGCATAACTATCATTTTGTCTATTGCTACCGAGACCGTAGTTATTGCATTATGTTACAGATGTCGCTTTCTTCATTATTATAGCTGCGAGTGTTATCGGAGGCTTGACGTTTATTGCTGCGATAGCGCGACACGTAGTTCGTACTTTCCAATTCAAGTAAGTTCTTTACCTCGGACACAACTCGCGACAATCACGCTTGGCAAGCTTATATAAAGCCGCCTGATCTTTGCCAGATTTAAAGTTCATCTTTGCGTGCATTCATTCAACGAATCTCTCTCTCTCTCTAGTGCACTGCCAAACGGAAGGTCCCTGGCATTTAATTTCTCCACATCTGGCGGTCCAATGCCATTCTCTTCATGTTTTCATGCGATTTCCTATCCAGTGATTTATCTACAATCTCTATTCTCAATTTTTTCCTTCCTTCTTTACAGTGCAATATATATTTATCGTTATCGTACTAAAATGTCCTAATTTATGATAAGCGCAACGAAGAAAATGTTTAACTATTTTTCTTAGATGCAGCTTGTGTTAGTGAATTTTAAATGTTACTCGCCAACTTGATGTTCAGCGGCACACATAGATTTTAGACTTGATTTATTTATCCCGTGCATTATCACATTATAAGCCTATTTTCTTCACTATACTATGAATTAAAAAATACAATTTTGTTTGCAGAAAAGTCAGCCGGTCGGTTCAAATGCTAGCACAAGACTTGGACAAGATGAATGAACAGGAAGATAGGGTGGATGCACCAAAGAGTGGTTCGGAAGGAATCAAACTCATCTCCGCCGAATACGACTGTGCATTGAATGAGTACCACAAGAATGTGTATGGGGATTCCACAGATGCATGATCTGCGCTAGAATCGTCTAGAAGGGACGATCCACCATATTGTAACATGTTTTGTCTATTCACGTGACGTCAACTTCTAGATATCCACCGGTCTGCGGAAAAAGAAATATGTGTAGGCCTAAAATTATTTTTGGATGGCAACAAGTTTTATAATATTTTGAGTGATTTATCCACCAGATTATAATTAAGCAAAATGTTGATGGAGTGTCGTGCGCTGCTAAATCTATGCTTTTTCAGGCCTGCATATGGAATAGGTATGCTTAGTAAGATATTGTATCGTTTTCTATTCGAACAGTTTGCAATAGCGTACGAGTGGTGACCGGATGATTATCCACGATTTTGTTTAGCATTGGGTATATAGCGTTTCGTTACTGGTAATTTATTACAACGCTTGCTGTGATTTACGCCAGCCTGATATTTGGATTTTTCACAATAATTCATTGTCAGCATTTTCTGGACCTGCTCTGCATGACACAGTGATGTCGTGCTTTCCTTGTTAGACGACTGATTAAAATTCTTGAAGAGATCTCGATTCGTTTACGATGTAGCCTACATTTGGGTTGGATATTCTTTTAAGGTTTATGCCTTTCACCGTCTCGTCCTAAAACATGAAATTTTGCTGCATGTTTTTTTCACGGTGTTGCTTCTCTGTGAAATTTAGGTGCATTTAATTTGAGCGTTTTTGGGGATTGCCCATATATAGCTTATGCAGCTTTATTTTCGAGCTCGTGATTTTTGCGAGTTTTGCCGATAGGCGCAATTCGTCAAAATTACATGCACGCAAAGATTTCATTTCAAAATTATAGCATAATTATTACACAGAGTTTACATTGCTTACATAATTAAAATAAATGACCCAATACCTTTTGTCATGATTGGAAAAGGGATTATTTAGTGAAAAATATCATCTCTCAAAGCTTTCATTTTCTAACTCATCCGTTTTTCATGCAACAGGTCGAGGGACCCTCTACTTCAAACATTCTACGTAGTGATTTTCCAAAAATTCATCAGCTGGATGGTACTATTTTCACGCTTTTAAAATATTTTTTTGCCACTACAGTAATTCAACAACGACTCGCTGTCAAATATTGAAGCTTTAATTAATCATACAAATTTATACAAAATCCTTGATGTTTATACAAATTACAATTCACGAAACAAGAATACGTTCTAAAGAGTACGTAAATTTTCATGACAACATTTTACAAATAATATCTGAGCATTAAATGGTAAAGGAGTTACGACAAAAGCTACACTTTGAAAGCAATTTCTGAGTTATTTAGTGCCGCTAACACAAAGTCTGGTTGCCTAGAATAGAAGATGAGCCTAGTTAAAATAATCTGCAATGTACGATACTACAAAATAAAACTTAAAATCTGACAAATTGTTACTCCATGTTTATGGCATTAATAGACAATTACCTAAAGCAAAATTCACTAACTCTTATCTAATTAAATTTCTACAACAAAGTTTAGCCATTAAATTATTTTTGTACAAACGTAGCAAGCAGTGAATTATATCAAGTGTTAAATTAAACAATGCAAAAACAATAACAAATAACTTCAAAGAAAAAAAACATAGCTAACTTAGAACAAGTGCAAAAAGACAAAATAGCAATCATTAATAATCATTAACTTCAAATAAACAAACTGAAAACATTAATATGTTGAAAGTAATTATTGATGTTAAAATGTAACAACTTTCAATGGGATAGTTGTTCATAAAGGATAGTTTTTAGCATTTAAATTATTTTGCTACCAGACAAATATAACTTCAAAGCATATGTCTCAAAAATCTTAAAATGAAGCTGAAAAATTGTATAAATTGCTCAAAAACTATAGGCAAACACCGCCAAAAGCAAAAACGCCGATAAAACGGTAAAAATCAATGAGTATCATATCATAACCAATAAATGATATGATATGATGACATTATGATGTACGGCCGAGGTACACACACGTTGATACGTCAATCTAGCATTCTAGCTTGATATGAGGTATGATTCAAACGGGTGTACCTAAATAGTACTCTTCTTTTAATATGTGAAATATCAAAATCAACTGTAGGCTAACATACAGCGCCCACAGTATGAAAAAGCTAAAGATGATCCAACGGATCTTTAACCTGTCATATAATAAACACACAAATTCTTTTGAAATCAAATGATTAACAATTAAATTTACGACCAAATTGATTAAATCCTAATGATAAGTAAAGGCACAGTTTTTTAAACAAATTAATAAAAAGGATAGTTTGAAGACTAGCCAGCTATCGAACACACTACTATTTGTGACGATGTGAATATCCATAGCTAAAATTGTGCAGTCATGAAACTCTGTACGCATAGAAAAGCATCAAATATGCTGCATAGCGTTGAATAAGGCGCTTGACCTTAATAAAAAACAAGGCGACTGATATTGTTCATATCCTATAAAACAATGCTATTCAGCAAACCTATACAATCAACAACTGCATGTGAAAGAGCCAAACTGCATAGCTTCAACATTATAATTAAACTCGCGTATGCGAGTCCATAAATTCAAAGGCACACATATGAATCAATGGATGTTGGAAGATTACTGATCAATAATTAGCAATCATTAATTAACAAATACATTCAAACATGAAGCTCCTTTTAAAAGGAGCGGAACAGCTCAAAGTTGTGTGGTGTAGTATCATTGAGACATATAAGCCTTGCTTACGAGGGGAAAACATGAATGCCAAGTCTAAAATAAAGTTTCTGATCTTTGAGTTTAAGGATCATTACAAAGACTATTGGAGTCCAGCTCAGTGCCTCGGGGCCCAGCAAAGAACCGCTTCCCCTTCTTTCATCGCATTTTGCGACTCGCCCGGGGAGCTCTGGGCTGCAAAAACATATTCCCTTTCAAAATAACGTACAAGAATTGCATGTCAGTCCCATACACATGAAAACAAGCTTAATTGTTTTCTCATAATCTTTTAAAGGAATCTTTGACAGTTCAAGCGTGAATTAATATAAACTGCCCATGCTTTGAACAAAAACACATCTTCTCTACATTTTCAATTAAATAAAACATTATACGACCTACATCTTTGCGATGTGAATTTAGCGCTTTCGATAATCTGCTGAATTCATCGTTTAACCATACCAATCAAATAGCACACTATAGCAATATAAAACACAAATCCTTGAGTCCGCATAAAATTGAAAACTTTAACAATTTTTTTACGTTCAAATCAGACCCGACATTTAATTTTACGTTACGCTAGCGTGTCTCGTATATATCAACTACACGCATCGCCTGGCCGCGGCAAAGATTTCGAGCCACTTTGTGCACCCTATGGCAAGGGTGGTTTAAATTCGTCAGCAATAAGTGTTCCTACGATGCCTACCAGATACGGTGGAACCACCACCAGCGACCATCAGCTGGTGCAATGGGGCATCGTCTTTTCTCCGCAAGTGGTTAACACAACAGTAACAACATGCATTGAATTAACTTTAGAGTAATGAGAGATCTGATACACCGTGGACTGTGATCCTTAAAAAAAACACAACAGCAGTAAGCCTCACACAGCCTAATGTCATCATTATACAACTACTACAAAAGTTACTCAATATCCAAAATGTGTTGACACTGTATGGTTTAAAAGTGTTACTAGGCCCAAGAATGCCCATGTTGTATGCTCAATCACGCAGTGCCTTTTTACGCACTCAGATACGTCTTAATACGTCCACGATACAGTCCGTGAAAAGTGTTGGGTAGCTTTTTCGTTGGATCACCAATCGCCATGCGTAATGCCATATGCCAAGTTGTAAACAAACGTAAACTTTAAAGTTGCAATTAATTTCATTTAAACGACTAAAATAATCGAATATTTAGTTCAAATTTTAATTTTTTGGGGGATTCCATAAGGGAAATACTCTAATAGCGCTGTGAATCAAGAGAAAATCAAACCAAAGATATAAAATTAAACAAATTAAAAATTCTATAAAGGTACACTGCTCTACAAAATTACATATTAATGTCTAAGAATGGATGAAAAAAATTCAGAAATGACCATAATTCATTTACAAAATTTTATGAATGCAAATGCAGAGATCTAAACATAAGCTTTCAATGATATAATGTTTTTCATTCATTCTGCAACTATCAGGAATAATAAAAATATTGCAAGCGATTCCTATTGACTGAGAATACTCATTACTAGAATCTTGTAATTTATATGCAAGCAATTTAGAGAAAAAGAAGAAGTTTGAGTAAATTTCAAACACCTTTGCATCATGAATTCATATGATAGTTAACTTAGCAAAACATTAAGATGTCATAAACGTTAACTATGTCATAAATAAGAGAAACTAAAACTACATCTTTCTGTTCTGTTGGAAGAAGCTGACAAATAGATAATTGAGTATCGATATATGTACAAATCGAGATGCAAACTTTTCATAAAATTCGTTTGTCATAGACTGAGTTGAGGCATCAGAAATCGCTAATAAAATTGACATTTGTGCAAGGCCACTAATTTAATCCTTTGGAATCAACAACACTGATGAGTTAACGACAAAATGATCACGTCCCTCTCACTACGTACATCAGAAGGCAATACCACCAAGCTCACAATTGCTGGAACATGCTGAAAGGCATAGAATAACACAAATGATGTTCGACAAATCAAAACTTATCCCCTAGAAAACATCGAAGTAAAAATGACATCCCAAAAACTCTACCAAAAATTATTAATATCGTATCACAAAAACTCAAAATTACAATAATCAAAGGAAAATGAATACCTATAAAATCAAAAGCACTGAAGCGCAGCAGCCATGTAAATCACGACAATACTAAATATAGACGATTGCCGGAACACGAGACAATAATAAATTATTGCCCAACTCGGAGCAGATTCTAAATTAACGCTGACAATTGTTGAGCGCTAGAACTCTGCAAAAACTTCAACGTTACATAACAGTCTACAACAACTCTGATAATCATCGACAAAACTGTCGAACAATGTCATTCGACTGCCCTCAAATATATACACCGCTCTAACCGATGGATCTGCGGACAAACCCTGCGGGAGCGGCGGCCGGCAGCCTGGGAACTGCGGCTAGCTGATCCCTGAGGCTGGACGGGGGAATCCGACCCCAACGATCACGGGACCGGATGGGGTCGCCACCACCGCCTCGAACAATGTAATCAACACGCGATCAATGGCTTAAAACGACAACGGGGACAATCGCTACTGCCAAAACCATGTATGTAATGTAACAGAAATCAATTTCAGCAGCATATCCGAAGGCAATAATCGCTCATCACCGATACAGATTCCAATCAATTTAAACTGAAAACGGCAATCATGAACGAATAAAACATTTTAAATAGCGCACATGCCTAAATGTTTCTTAATGTTTCTGATTGAAAAGAACTTCAAAACATGTCTCGCTGTTTCGTAAAGCCATAAATGAGAACTGCAACAATTTCAAAATCAAACCATTTTAGAGTTAAACCCAACAATCAAGCAACTATCTTTTCCAACTGTTTTGAAAACCTCCTCATCCGTAAATCCGCCACCGACGCCGCCGGCAATGTTCGCCACGTACCGAGTTCATTGCTCAACCGTTCCTACTATATTCCTACATGCCCAGCTCACTACAAGCCGTTCCTACCATGCTTCTACATGCCGAGTTCATTGCTGAGCCGTCCCTACTATGTTCCAACATGCCGCGTTCCTTGCTCAGTAGTTCCTACTTTGCTCCTGCATGCCGAGCTCGTTGCCCAGCTGTTCCTACAATGTTTTATTGTTCCTACATGCCAAGCTCATTGCTCAGCTGTTCCTCAGTGATGTCCCCGTCGTTTTCCTCCCCGTCATCACCATGCGAGCCCGTGTTGAGCGCGAGGATGTCGGTGGGGCTGAGGATCGGCAGCATGTTCTGCTCCGGGTGGAGCCACGGCTTGTGCTCCGGTGCGTTCTTCCGCTTCCAGTCGTCGTACGCCAGACACGCCTTGTGCAGCTTCCCGATCACCTGCACGCGCCACACAGCGCAGGTGCTCAGCATAATTAATAATATATAGAGCTCTGAACTGCAGATCTATTCCCTTATTATCTCAGTCTGCAGGGCATCAATATAAACTCTTGCCGCCCTATTCGGCACTAAAACCCAGTCATGGTACAGTACACTTAAATACGGTACCGTATTCTATTTTGTTATCAGTATTTAACTAGCCTAATTTTCTTTTGAAAGTATACACTAAAGCCTAATATCAAAGTACCACCACTTCCTCCTCATAACAGTAAAATTCTGGCTAAGCCAGTCTCATGATTCAGGCCTAATATAATTCTGGAGGCTTCATGTTCTAAAAACATTCATTCACTTCAACATATAGAAGACAAGCCTGCACTTGGAAGTAGACCCTAAGCAGCCCAAGATACACTGTATTTGCGTATTGAATCACACATCTTCAGCTATAGCTGAAGATGTGTGACGCTTGCGCACTTAGAATTGCACCCCTGCCTTTGAATTGCCTACGCACGACTCAGCCAGTCTTAATGGATAGCAAACAGCGCTTCATTTGTGAAATTCTGAGCCAAGAAAGACACAAGGCTTGCAAGGCCATTCCAGCTTTGCAATTTGATATGCATACAGTCAGGTGCTGAATAGTAACAAATTATGCCACTGGTGCTGTCTACAGCAGAAAAAAAATCTCCACAAAACATGAGATGCAAAATACTACTAAACTACCACAACCACTTGCATTAATTATGAATATTTTGTGGTGTAAATCCTAAATATACGCCCACAACTTGGGGCCGATGTCAAGAATCATGTCAGTTTCAATTTACGATTGTAGCGATCTAACAACAAAATTGCAATGTACATAATTACTGTCTAAACATATTAAGATATAAAATTCTTAATCAATACCTAAGATACTAAACATCGTACTAATATAGATCATAAATGATACCCCAATCAACAATTAAAGGACGATTGACAAATAATCTGCAAAGATTCTAAAAAAATTAATTAATTAAAAGAGAAGACTGGCATAATAAACCATAAAAAATTGAACAGATATGAAGCCAATACTGTTACCATACAAAAATCACATCACAATGTGCACAGCAAATACAGTATGAGAACGAAATGCAAATTACCTTGGGTGCCAACCACTGCGTCGACTTGTTCACAACCCATACCGGCAGGTTACCTGCAAATCGAACGATAATAAACAGACTGTGCTTGTCAAATAAAGGTAAACGCCAATAAAGGTCAACGGTACCCTGCATATTGCATAGATCTACCCCCTGCGGGACAAGGAACCAAGAATTGGCTTGCAGCCCAGAGCTTCCCGGGCGAGATTAAAGAAGGAGGAGCGGTTCTGTGTGGGCTCCCTTGCACAGAACCGGACTGTAGATAATCTTTGTGCTATACACTAAAGGCTAAATACACAGATCTATGCTTTATAGATCTGAGAGCTAGCCTAATAGCGTTAATTATACAATAATTTATTGAAGAGTATCATTGTAATTATTGACTGTCTAATAGCATTGCACAATTTGACAGGTTTGAAACTTGACAGTGACGCTTGAGTAAATTATGATTAATTTAATTTGCTCAGAAAAGATATTAATTAAACATCATTCACTGAACCGTTACGGAACCGGCACTGAAAAAGGCCAGTGTTCAGTTTTTTCACAACAGAAAGCTTACATTTTTACAAATAAATTCCAAAGTGCATTCTGGTCTGTTTTTTGTTTTTGTAGTTTAGTGTGTAGCACAAAGACTATATACAGTCCAGTTCTGTGCAAAGGAGCCCGCACAAAACCGCTCCACCTTCTTTAGTCGCCTTTTACGACTCGCCAGGGGAGATCTGGGCTGCAAGCTAGTTTTCTGTTCCCCAGCCTGCAGGGGGTGCATTCTGGTTGTGGATAGTCCAGATAATATGATTCAACATAAATCTGGAACACCAAAGAGAGTTTTTAATAACTGAGTCAACTGAGGAGATGGCAGGTACCCTTGGGGTCGGACTGAGTGATGTATGTGACTTCACAGCCAGACTTGCTCGCATTGTTGCTTGTCGACACGATGTGGTAGCCGGTCATGAAGGAGGTGCCTCGGATGAACGATCTCTGCGGCGGAATCGACTGAAACGAATCCCAAAACAAGTTCCGTTCTGCATTTTCATCTAAAGAGATTAAAAAATCTTCAATACTTACATTTCTATCTGCCAATCATGTAGCCTGACTTCAGTGACCCAATATAATTTTTAAACCGCAAATTTGATATAGTTGTGAAAAATAAATACCATCGCAGAGTGCAGCTAACCAAAATGATAATTATCTACATAAAGATAAAAAATGCTAATATTATATTATACGAATAATTATATCACTTAGCTATATCAGTCAGTTGCTCATAAGTACAAAATTTATGCAACATATTTATCCGTTTACAACAAAATATTACTTTGCCATCAAAGACTCTTCAATTTTCACATAATTCAATTACAATGTCACCGCTATTGATTTGCAAGAAGCCAGCAAGCTGAAAAAGTGGATAAATATATAGACCTTTTATTTCGCATCAAAAGAATGCTCAGACAATATAACCGCAACAATAGAAATAATTAAGATCACCAACTATCACGCAAAATGTTCAAAAATAGTGAGCTTACAAGTTACTATCAGGAACTGATAATAATCGTATATGTTATTAACAAGCAATATAATAAAAACATCAACCAGGCTCACATAGCCTCCTCGGACTCACGGCATGATTGACGGAGTGGTTGAGGATGAACTTGTGCACACCCAGATCCCTCCACGACCGCTGCGTCACAAAGTCGCGATTCGTCAGCGGCCGCGGCAGCGACACTGCAACACGCAGAAAATGCTGATGGTAGAGTAATAACTAGTTTAGAGTGTAATTCGGTGGTACTCTATTCCGCCATCACACCAAAATTTTCAAAGAAATTTGAAAATTCTCTGAAAATCCATACGCACACGCAAACGATACACACACACGTGAGTTCCGAAGTTCATGCTTTGACAGCATTGTTAAGTAGTGAATACATTATGACCCACTTTCCAGTTTGAGAGATACCGGTACTCAATACTCACGCATTCATGCGCGACGACTGGCCTCATTTACTCAGGCGTGATGAATATCAAAACAACTGCATGACCAGTTAACACTACGAAATGGCCAGCAAGCCAACTTAGCTTCAAATGTTCAGGTTCTTATTGTAATCATGCAGTAAGACTTCAATTTCAAATATCTGAATAGAAAATTCTCTCCAAAAAATCTCGTTGCAATTAAATTCAGCATAAAAGATCATTAAACAAAGTATCAGTTTTATTTTTAATTAGTCACAGACTCAGAGCAAAGAGTCACCTAAAGGTTAACCCAGCACTAAATAAGCTAACGTTTGACACTGGTCAATGCTACACTAGTATCATGTGTGAATTGTATTGCCAATCGGGCCTCCTTAACCCCTAGTCGGATATTTGAGTTAAAATGCACTTTGTGACTTTGCGGCTTTACGACTGCGACTTTGCGACATTGCGGCTTTGACACTGTGACTTTGCAACTTTGCTCAGCAAAGCATCCACTCCAGCCTCCTCCTCAACACGCAGCGAGCCTCGACGAGTGTCTGGCATGGCGCAATTTTGAAGCCTTTTTCCTAATTTTTCTTCACTACAATGCAGCAAAACCAATGAGATATTGAGTCGTCGTTATCTCACACCACACCTTGATGCAGATTATACTATTACTGCTGTACACCACACTAACTATTACTGTCGAACACCAGACTAACTATTACTGTCAAACACCAGACTAACTATTACTGTCAAACGCCAGACTAACTATTACTGTCGAACACCAGACTAACTATTAGTGTGCGCTGTCGACCATTAATTCAGGGACCAATCCTACAAACCTGACGTTACACTAAACTCTCAGCCATTCGAGTAGTCTATTATCGATTATCTGACACTCAGAGACGATTTATTGATGATTATCAAGTCACTTCAGTACAGGTCGCAGCCTTCCAGAAACTTCAGGGAGCAGTTAAGGACCCAAAGCGCGTTTAAGCACAGCATGCATGAATTCACAGTTTCGTGGCCAGTCCTGATAATCTGTCTTAAGATGCATTAGGCCCTCACCACAGCAAAAAAAAATCTTCAAGGTGATGTGTCTAAAAGTAGCACAAGAGTATGCAGACTATAGATGGAAATTCGCCATTCTATGGTGATCGAGACAGGCTAATAAATTGCTAAAAATATCCGTGCCAGAATGAGAAAGAAAAGCAGACAATTGAAAATGTCATTTGTTTGCATCACAAGAAATAATATACCAGCAGTACCCTAATGCATTGATGTCTAATGACAAGACAGTTTGGCGATATAGCATCGGAGCCTAATGTTTTCTTTCTTCATGCGCGTGCAATAATAATAACGCGCTCATTATATAAACTTACAAAACAACTCAGTGATAGATCTATGCTTCAGAATAACAAAAATATTACTGCAGCAACGCTCAAGGCTCTTCAATGAAAGAATCAAGGCGATACAGTGTAGCTATCATAGAGTTAGTTATTAGGGCCCAGTAGATAAATAACCGATCCGGACACGATATTAAACTGTGCCCGGCAGCCCTGCCCCTGCTGCCATCATAGAGCAGGATGAAGCGTTGTGGCCGAGTGGTCTAAGTCACAGTCTTGGATTACAAGTGCAGCAGTTGTCGGCTCGAATCGCGACCGCGGCAAAGATTTAGAGTCACTTCGTGCACCCTTTGGCAAGGATGGTTTAAATTCGCCAGCCACAACTATTCCTACGATGCCTACCAGATACGGTGGAACCACCACCAGGACCATCAGTTGGAGAAATTGGGGCCTGGGGCATCAATTTTTCCCCGCAAGGGGCTACCACAACAACAGATCAATAACAATAATAATTGATTATCGATTTTAACCACTCAATCAACTGTTCGAAAGTCAGATAACATTCAAAAGTCTGTGCTTTCCAAGTTCTCTTTCAAGCAGCACCGGCCTGCTACATTCCAATAGATAAGACACCAACGAATATGAGCGCATACTCGCGTAGTATCCGATGTCGCTCGTTTCATTGATCCGGCAGATTTCCCTTCCCTCGATTATGTTGGGGTCCCACGTTTTCCTGTAGATGGGGTCGTGTATGACGTCATAGAGCACGGCGGCGGTGACGTCATCGTAGACGCCTCGAATCTGCGCGTGTACACAACATTTTAGATCATATTTTAAAATTATAATAAATACTTAAAGTGGTATATGATACTCCACTACAGTCCTGAGAGATTCTGTTTTGTTTTTTATATTTTAGGGACCGTGTGTAGCACACAAGGGCTATATACAGTCCAGTTCTGTGTAAGGAAGCCCGCACAGAACTGCTCCCCCTTCTTTAGTCGACTTTTACGACTCCCACGGGGAGCTCTGGGCTGCAAGCCAATTCTTAGTTCCCCCGCCTTCAGGAGGCGTACTGAGAGATAATACTTTAAGTAGGCATACAGGTAGTAGCATACAAATTTTCGGAATTTTTGAGGATAGAACTGATTGAATTTTTGGGCCCATTATCAATACTTAGTAGAATCAGCGACCCTGGCAATCCGCAATGATATACCAAAACGGAAGTTACAGCACATACATTCTTGAAGCAAATTCTAAGCATAGCATGTTGTAAACTACAATGACTAACACTTGCTCTAGCCTTAACTGGCTTGCCACCAACGGTGCGCATTGCCTTAATCACAAATTTCACAGGTACACTCAAAGCACCAAGATTATGCATGCTAACTGCATCTTGAAAGCGGCTTGAAGTAGTTACTTAGAAGTTGACAGCTCTACAGGTACAGATAAAGCTGTCGAAGGACCTGTGTTCCGACTCCAGATTGATATCACAACAATTGATCATAACTTGGCCTGCCTACGATACAACTCAAATTAATTTATTATAGTCCCAGTTACTGTACATTAAGCCTACATTTATGCTCTAGATTTATAACAATGGACTAGTAAATCAATAGCCCTGTAACGTAACAATAAATAAAAGATATCTTAGATGTTATAACAGGTACTTAACCCCATGGATTGCATTATAATCCTATGAACAGTGTCGTGGGTTACAAGTCCCAGTTACAACTTACAAGCTAAAAGCTAGAAGAATATACAGGACAGCCTATTATTGCTCAAGAAGGACTATGATTGCACATATAATAAGTGGTGTATTGTATTTGAAATAATTGCTTCGTATGGATCAATATCATAGTTTGAACTTCAAGGACAGAAGTAGCTATAGTTTAAATAAAACATGACAGCACAAAGTATGTCAATTCTTGATTAGTAGCAACTGCGCAATTAATAATTTTAAACAATTTTAACCGCACAATTACGCAATTATTACAACAACTTAGCATATTTTGCTTCACCCATAAAACTTCTAGACATTACCGGTCCACGAAGTGGAACACAGCCTACACCAAAGTTATAGAATATGGCCCACATGCATCGGCTGAAGACAATTTGCTGAATCAATGCCAATATCTGCGGGCTAAAAATTCCACAAAGTTTTATACATATATGCGCCACAACATAGCACAGCTAAAAACTGATACCGATAGTGTGTATACACGACTGATAATCAATAGCAAATACATGCAATGCAAGTTCACAAGACTCTCAATTCACATTCAACTGCAAAATCAACACGGAGTGAGGCCCGAAAGTTTAAAGTACGGTCTACAGACAAATTTTTTGTTCATTTACTTCCATTTTTGGCAAATACTGTGAATTTACTGTGTATCTAAGGTTCCGTACCTGCATGTGCATGAAATAGTCTAAGTTGCTGCAATACGGCAAGCACTATATATATACGTTATGCACACTCATACGCATTAATTTTATTCAATATTTAGAGAGAAAAAAAACATGTTCATATCCATGGAGAACTTACTAAGGCAGAGATGCCTAAATCTGATAACAAGCCAGGCCTGTAGACATCTGATGAGCATTGCCCACACACTACAAATTATGTTGTTCCAGTAACTAAAGTTCTGAGTAAGCAACTTATAGAACTTAGTAGTCAGCCATCCAGATCTAGAAATGCTCGACAGAGTGCACATACTAATGCATAGGTCCAAATGTCATCATGACTGCTAGGCTATAATTATCTCAAAGTCAAATTTTCTTCTCAATAAAACCAAATTTCAAAAATATTTTATAATTCAAGTCAATGCACTGAAGAAAGAATAGCAATTTCTATATTTGCATGCTAAGACATGACTTCATCTACGATCGCACAATATTGAAATAAAAACTTCAGACAATGAAATGTCGTTTGAAACGATATTACTGTTTTAAAACAATCGAAAGCCTATTCAGGTAGCAGTAAATTAGTAAATTTATACCAATAAAGCCTGATGTCAGAGTCTCAAAGCAAGAAAGTTTGAAGCTCTATATATCCAATTTAAGTATATACCATACAGCACTACATTGCATCGCTGAAAAGTGCAGCTGTAGGCCCTCAAATTTAATAGTTTTCACATTCAGATTTTAAATCTACATGCCAAGTGAATCATTGCATTCATTTCATTACCTTATATTAAATGCTCATCTCTATTTAACTATGGTATTCTATTCACACACGAATGATAACTAAAAGCGTGCTGCTGGCACAATCCAGTAGTGTAGAAGTATTATCAATAAACCGTTATTACTATTGTTCACAAAATCTTATTAGCCAAGTACTGACACATTGTTGTCAGTAGCATATTATTATAATTTCATATGATGTCTAATTGTTAGTACTTTAAAACGCACAAAAAAAGTATAACTAAACAAATAAATTTAAAATACGTTCCTAATACATAAACTATACAGTCGTATTACAGCGAGGCGCTGTGGTGTAGTGGTTAAGGCATTGGACAGAGTCCAGAGGACCTGGGTTCGAGTCCCGGCGCCGGCAACTATGAAACCAGCATTACAGGCCCTTCAGCAAGGCTGCTTAACACACAAGTGTTGCTAGCTAATAATCATCGTCCAGGTGGGCAGGCCGATACTGTGGAGCTATACAATACATCAAGTCAAAAGCAGAATCAAGATGAAGGCCTGCAGCATCAAATTGAAGGCAGCATCAAGTTGAAGGCAGCATCAAGTTGAAGGTAGCATCAAGTTGAAGGTAGCATCAAGTTGAAGGTAGCATCAAGTTGAAGGTAACATCAAGTTGAAGGCAGCATCAAGTTGAAGGCAGCATCAATAGAGTTGAAGGCAGCATCAATTAAGTTGAAGGCAGCATCAAGTTGAAGGCAGCATCAAGCTGAAGGCAGCATCAACTTGAAAGCAGCATTAGTTAAAGACAGCTTACTTTGGTATACTTCGGCGCTAAACCTATATAGTTTGGCGTACTTCGGTGAGTCCATCTGTGAGTTTTCGGACCCCTTTTCACGATTAGTGACGGATTTTTTTCCAATCGTCCTAGTTAACCAATCGTCCGGCAAATCGACAAAAGTGGATACCATAATGGAGGAAGGGATATACTGGAAAGAAGAAAGGAAAAGAAAGGGGTTAGTAGCCCACACACACCTTGACCATCCTGAAGTCGGACAATTCGTTGCTCTTGGTCCAGACGGTCGTGGCGCTCTTGCAGTAGTCCTGCCTCCACCCGTCGTGACACTGACACAGGCTCTTCAACCGCTCGAAGTCCGCGTCGTCGGCGATTTTAACGATACCCACGATATTCTCCATTCTCGCGCCAATCAAGCCGCACTCAATACGCTACCGTATCCGCAGTACTACGGCACGCAAAGAAGACTAACTTTCTACGGTATAAAGCACTATGCCGTAAATATACCGTACCGTTCCTTTACCTGTACGTTATAAATTAAATGGGTCTAGATAAAAACGACCACTTCAAATAACAATTCTTATAACGCAGCGCAGTGTTAACGCAAATGTATGGTGACAATTAACTTACTTTCAAATGAAGAGAAACGACGATAAGACTTAAGCCAGCGCGGATTAGAAACCGGCGTTAAAAGTACTTTTATTAATGACGCGGCGTTATTCAGCGGCGTGCGTCACGAGGCCACGAGTCAAGGAAACCAACGACGCATGCCGCCTACACGCGCACAGCACTTACAGGGAAGGATCTCCACCAATCAGCGACGTCGATACATTTCCGTAAAGAGTACCGTACGATTATTTCTACGATAAGCAACTAGGGCTTAACTTTAGGCCGCGGCTAGGCCGGTGCTTCCAGTGATGTCACACACAGATATCAATGCCACAGCTATCCAAAACAGTTACTACGCAGCTATCATGGGTTTATCACTAGATTATTGATGTTTTAGAGATCGAGAGATCTGATCTTTAGCCCCTAGTTGGTTGGATATTTTAGCTAAAATGCATTTTGCGACTTTGCGACTTTACGACTTTTTGACTTTCACGGCTTTGCGGCTTTTCGGCTTCGCGAATTTGCGACTTGTGACCCTGGGTCATCTCTAGAAGGCATTTGTAGCCATTGGCTTATAGTTAAGGAATACAAGGTTTGTGAAAAAGGTGTTTGAAGTGTACAAGATTTAACCCCTAGTCTGATATTTTAATTAAAATGCATTAGCAAGATGGCGCTATTTTGAAGCATTTTTTAGCATTTTTCTTCGCTCTAATGCAGCAAAACCAATGAGGTATTAATGCAATCCCCAAATACATGCCATATTCGCTTTGTATGCGAAGATATTTTCTTTACGAAAGATCAATTTCACAATGGGGGCTGGGGATATTTTGATGCAAATATTAGAATTTTTTTGGCCAAGAAACCTAGTCTATATTCCGTTTCGATCGAAGGCTATCACATGGGTGCTTCATTTTAAAAGTTGTTATCCTTAAAAAAGTCATAGTTTTTAGGGGAAATGTTTCAAAAATGAATCTATTCGAATGGCGACGCCTCAGGGAATAGTATCGCTCACTATTGCACTGCTCAGTGCACAATTAATTGCTTGTATTATTTTACATTTATAATTTTTAGAGAACGAAGACGTTAGAAGAATACGGTAGCTATTTGGTAACAAATTCGATTTCAATTCAAAAATATTCGGCACATTTTTGAAGAAACTGTGGCAGCTTTACTTCATTCGATGCAATGAAATTAAAATTCTGCTTATTTTTTATTTAAACATGACTAATCAAAGGCGAATTTGCCACTGACGCAAAATTATCCTAACAACCAATCTAATATTTTTGTTAATTACAAAAAAAGGCTCGAGCGGCTCTTTAAAAATGATTAAATCACACCAGACACTAGTTTTGCTCTGCGCAGACAAGCGGTTTGGAATTCATATTCTCAGAGTTCAGTTTAGCCCTTGCAACAGACCAGGAGAAGCGTTACGCCTGCTACTTATAAAACATTAGTAGCGCACTCCTATGTCTTTCAAACAAGAAGCAGGCCCAGAGTAAGCCTACTCCGCCATCACCAGTTTTTACGAGTAATCCTACTCCTACCCATTTCTAAATCCGAGTAGTTTAAAAAAATCGTCGTTTCTGGAGTACTATAGTCCTACTAAGCCTCCCTGGACATTCTGCACAATCTAGTAATTTTTAATGAATGCATGCCGTCCTCTATATTTATGCAATTTATTATGATTTATCTGGCGTATGTGTGAAATTATTTCAGTTAAATTACTGCGCTTGCTATGTATTTAGTTCATTTGTTTCACTGTCGTTGATAATTGTATGCTCTGCTCTTGTGGCGAATAGAAATATTCACAGCTTCGACACGTCTCCATTAACACCCCCCTTTGCTACAATCACATCGCAGTTCGCTCCCGGTCGGACCCTCCTAAACCCCCCCTCCTCCCCTTCAAACCACGACGTGTACCTCCTGCTCGCTCCCTCCCCTCCCACCCTCAACACTCTCATCCCCAACCTCCACAGCTCCCGACGGAAAATCCTCCCCGTGAACAGATAAATGTAGAAGTTGAGCGCGTAATGCGACATCCCTATCTCCTCCACGACCATCCGCACTTCAGTGTACGCAAAATGTCGCTGCCACTTGGCGTCCACCATCTTCTGTGCTGCGCTCAACGTCGGGTCTCCTTCGTCGAAGCTGAGATAGAGCACGTAGAGGACTGTCACTGGGAGCGTGGTGACGATGAGGAAGAAGGACACGGCCAGCAGCATGACGGTGGTTGCCGAGGGATAGCTGGACGAGCCCCTGTGGCGCACGCTGCCCCCGCCGCCCCCGCCTCCTCGCGGCTTACATATATACAATGTACAAGACATACCTTGAATTTTATTGCAGGCATCAGTAACATAATACACGTGGCTTAAACGAATGGTATACATTGTGTGTGATCGCCTACAACGCTACAACACAGACATGCAGGCTCTGGGCATCACACCCAGAGCGCTGGTGCATGCCAATCAATGCGAGTCTTTAAAAACCGCTGTAAGATAAGCATAATAACCGCTAAGAGTAAATATGGTTGAGGGTTAAAAAGAGCAGTACAATAAAACATCTCAGAGATAAAGAATAAAATAAATTTCTTAAACCTTACTCTTTAATGAACAAAAATTGGTCAAGTGATTGAAGGTCCCACGGCGATTTAAACATTGCCATCGATGCGTCCTCAACTGTTTTATCTGACAATGAATTCCACGCATTAATTATTCTGCGTGAGTAAAAATGAAGTATTGAATCTAATCTGTGCACCGAGTTTTTTATTTCCAATTGTGACTCCGAGTGGACCTTGTTGTTACCTTGCTGTGGGTCCCTTGCAGGCCGGGGAACTAAGTATTGGCTTGCAGCCCAGAGCACCCCGAGTGAGTCGTAAAATATGACTAAAGAAGGGGGAGCGATTCTGTGCAAGTTTCCTTGCACAGCACCGGACTGCATAATTATAGCCCTTATGTGCTACACACGGTCCCTAAAATGCAAAACAAAAAACAAACAAACCTTGCTGTGGCTCGTGAGGAGCTTCTCCCCGAGCGCCAGACGGCGAGTCTCAAGGATGACGCGGACGTTGAGGACAAGGATGGCGACTGGGACTAGGCCGAAGACAAGCATCTCAGTGACCCACGACCAGATGGACCAGAACGAAAGGGAACCCGACTTGCGCACCTGCGCAAAGATACGAGAAATTTAGACCTTAATCTCGATTTTTATAATTCTATGTTTGCGACTAAAAATGACCATTTCTGAGCAAAAATTTGGAAGGGAGGGGGTGGCGACGGAACTTTTTAAGGCCATTCTTAACAGTACGTGTGAATTATCAGGGCCATGCATATCAGTGCTTGTTCATTTCTGGAGCCAATCTAGACAGTGTTAGTTCATTGTTCACTTCACTTTTAGACCCACGCAATTCCCGATTTGTGACCCTACAGACCCAATAGCCGTGCTCTTCAATGGTAGATTTATGACGCCACATTTGGCTTTAATAACTCCATAAAAGAATTTCGTCAAAAGTCGCCGTCCCATTAAAGCCTGCGTCGAATTCTGATTCCGCGTGTTCGGCAGCGACCGCCCTGCAACGAAGCTGACAGTCATTATAGCAGGCCTATAGTCATGCAGCCAGCGCGTTACACGCAACATGCCTAACAAGAGGGGAATTAACGTCTTCGTGGTTTTAATGTTTTGGTGATTTCACATCAACTTACACGTAGCTAGGCTACAAAACTATGAAGGAGCTGTAACTGTTCTAAATTGATGCGTTCTCTTGCTTAACGATACACTATTAATAAAAGTAATAGATTAAGCGAAGCGAGCCTACATTCTTTATTTTTAACAGCATTTTCTCGCAAAAAATCGAAGAATCTGTGTTTTTTAAGTCCACATGTCGTGTGCAATACAGAAGCCTCATTATTTTCCCACAACTATAGGGGCCTACCGCCTACTGTAGCAGTCATAGTAGGCTGGACCTTTTAGCAAAGATGTTGTGCCGACTATTTCAGCGATGCTTTGAAGTCTTTAACTTGTCGCTTTAAGCAATATCGTGCGCACCACGGAATAGCGTGCGCTGCGCCACGGTGCACAAGCACCAAGTATCATGCTGCGATATAGGCCTAGCCTGCATGCACACGTAGAATGATGGTGAAAGGCTTTGCTCTAGGCTGTGGCCTACTATACTGTGGATCAAACGCGATCGCCGCATGACTTTTGATAATTACTGCCTATATTTTATTATTTTCGCAGTGCGGCTGCTCCGATGACACGCATTCAATGCAGACGGCAGCGCCAACACATCTTCATTAGGCTGCACGTGACATGAGCACACAGAATACACGTCATTTTGTAGATTGCAGATCATTAGGTAGTAAAACTACTAGTGAAAGAAGCGCAACAGCATTTTGACTGGCAATCATCATGTCGCAGTATGGCCTACTGTAAGTAATGCAGTGGATTACACGCAAAGTAACGCGACTAGTAACTGCATCCGACGTCTGTCAAAAGGATGACGGGGGTTCGGATAAATCGATTTTGTGCAACATTAGCGCATGACTGACGCGTGCTGTTGTTCTTCAGCGCAGGCTGTTTTAGAGATGCGCTCTCGTCTCGCGACGGTACGACATCTGTAACAATGGACAGGCTAACCCTATTGTTAGCGTTCCTTCCGATCACGCAGTTAGCATGGGAATGTTTAGATTCGCGTGCTATAGCTTTAGCGGCGAGGAGTTAAATTTCAGGCTGCAAGCGTCTAAAACGGTATCGTCGCTATCGCCCTATTGTTGGCAACGTCAAGAAGCAAAACTGCGCAAACGAGAATCTGAAAGTACAATTACTAATGTACGCCCGTCGCAGAACAGAACTTTCCATTCGATATACTCATTAGCGAACAGATTGGGTCAATGGACTGACAAACGTGTACATCTTCTATAATCGTTGTTTTAGGAGCAAAGCTTATGTCTACCGGATATAATCAACAAAACATCAGGCTTAGGCCTACATGCAGAAACCTATAAGCTGCAATGAGGCTGACAAATCATTATGAAATCCAGCACTCGCCTAAAATAAGACTTTCACAAACAGTTGATGCAACGCTCAGTCTGGTGGAATTAAACTCAATCAAGTGGACGAACGCGCTAAAAATAATGGCACCCTAGTCGTCAATTTTGGCGTGAATAATACCATAGACAAATGATACAAGCATGAAACTGTCCTGTATAGGATTTAAGCTATCCTCGGCCCAATTCTCGCTTGTCATTCGGGAATAATTAGATCGTATTGCTGAGAAGGATTTCGGAAATCCAAACACGCATCGCTTCAGAAGACATAAGCCCATCCCTATAGATCTCAAAGATTGATGATGATAATCGGGGTTTGTTAAAGAGGATATTTTTTCGACGGACGGAAAAAAATCATTCATTAAACAACCTGTTTGCTAATGTTAAATAATCCTCAAGACGAAGATCCGACAGAAAGTTTGACACATGTGCAAGCACAATGGTGGATGGTCGAAGGATGGTTAACCAACGCTGTGAAAACAAATTACATGTAGGTAATCTTATTCTGTGAAATTTTCAGCGAACACCAGAGAACCAAGGTCGTTTAAATTCTAGTCGGATATTTTTTGTGACTGTGGGACTTTGCTACCTCGCGATTTTGAGAAGTCGGATATTTGAGTAAAAATGCATTAGCAAGATGGCGCTATTTTAAAGCCTTTTTCATAATTTTTCTTCACCATAATGCAGCAAAACCAATGAGGTATTGGGATGTAGGAGACCTGAGTTCATGGTTCCGGCGCGGGCAACTATATGAAACAATGCGTTACAAGCCCTTCAGCAATGCTGCTAAAACACAAGTGTCCCAATATAGCTGCCAGATAATTATTTATTTGGTTTCGGCAGGAAGGGCATCCGGCCGTTAAAACCCAGCAGCAACAGTGCAGCTCACCTTGGCGCTAAACGTCTAATAACCCCGCATGAAAACATGAACATTAGCAGAACAGACGACAACAGACAGGCAGTTACGCCAGCTCCTACTAAAACAGGCGTAGTGCAACTCCTGAGCCTTTAAAAACCGCGTGGGCCTTTTCACGCGTATTGCTACTCCTGCCGTTTCAAATTAGACGTTAAATTTGCATCGAACCATCGTATTAAGCGTACTACGCATGCTTAACTTCTCTTTCTTTTCTTCATTTGAAATATTAAGGACCGCGTGTAAGTAACGAAAACTATTACAGTCCGGTTATGCGTAAGAGGGCCGCCACAGAACCGCTCCCCCTTCTTTAGTCGCCTTTTACGACTCACCCGGGGAGCTCTGAGCTGCAAGTGTATTCTTTGTTCCCCCCGACTTGCTGGGGTAGCGTGCATTCTAAACTAAACCCTGATCATCATGAAATACCTCTTCGCGCAGATCGCAGAACTGTTTGTCTCGGTCGTAGTGCCAGAAGTACCCCTGCGCCACATTGACGAGCAGCGCCAGCCCCACCAGGCCAGCTATAACCGCCACTGCGCGCCGCGTGGTGCAGTAGCGCTCTCGCTGGAAGGGATGACACACGCTGATGTAGCGCTCAACCGTGAAGCCGAGCACTAGCAGGGGACTGAGGTGTTGGGATGTGAGGAACAGGACGGGGAAGAGCTCGCACACGACGGGAAATTGAAGCAGCTTAATGGACCACTTGAACTGGAGCTCGAAGAATATCTGAACGTAAATATAAATTATAAAAAATCGGAAATAAACGTTTTGTTCTTTCGTTTAATATAGTCATTTACCAAACGATTAAGGTAGCGACGGAATTTTTTGATATCGTCGCGCAGTAACTATGCTTTAGCTTTGATGAGGTCCCTAATTGTTTATTATTGTGTAGTGCATTGTTTTCTATGCTGAGCCATAATATCGTGTCCCTTACGGACTTTTGGTCAATTTGGTGTTAACCTTTTTTATCTGGCGCGCGTTGTACTATTAGTATTGGACGTAAAATCAAATCATATATCACGCTCACCTGCAGTCACCCCCTGCAGGCCGGGGAACAAATAATCGCCTTGCAGCCCAGAGCTCCTCGGGCGAGTCGTAAAAGGCGACTAAAAAAGGTGGAACGGTTCTGCGCCGGCTCTCTTGCACAGAACCCGATATAGTCTTGCTGCACTACACACTTGCTGAACTACAAAAAAAAAACAAGAAAAAACAGCTCACCTGCAGTCCGAGAAAGATGCACTCGTCGAGCGCCAGCGCGGCCAGGTAGCACCCTGACGAGGGTCGCATGCGCCGCTGCACCCACACGGTGTACGCAAGCACGTTGCCCGGTATCCCGAGCACGTACCACACGGGGGTGGTCCACCGGTCTATCTCGTCGAACACAGGCCGACGATTGTTCAGGTCGAGCGACGCGTTGTCTGGACCAATCAGCGTCGCGTTGAGTGATGAACCTCCATCCATCGTGGAGTGGTGTGGCGGGATGACGTGAGGTGGAGTGGGGGAGTGTCGGGAGGGGGCGATAGAAGCCTGGTTGTTTATTTCATGTAATTATCGGCACTTGTTGTCGAGCGAACGGGTTGGTTGAAAGCGGCGTTGTTGTAGATATACGCTACCGCGAGTGCTGCGAATGCTGAGACGATCGAGTTAGTGATGCGAACGTCGAAATGAGATGACTTCTTCAGCCACTGCAATGCACACTAAAACGCAAACGCTCTTTTTTATATCGATATAATCTATGGTAATAATTCATATATAATTGGCAGATTTGCAACAGGTTGAAACATATCAAGGTAACCAAAGCAGAATCAAAACCAGGTGACAAATTAATTGCATAGCGTATTTTTGAATGAATAATTACTTTCAAACGATTAGTTGAATAAATATTAATATGAAAATTTCAGAAGTTCTGATATACTTTGAAAATGTGGTCTACACTCCACATGTGGGCCTACGCAATGAATGCACAACGTCCATGCTAAAGCTAAGCTGGGCTGAGAAACGTTTCTAAACCCTAGTTTTGTAGACTGCAATTCTATGCGAAGCAATAGCATATACACATGCACTTTGTCAAAGTAGGCCTACTGCTCTTAACACCGTTGAGTTTTTTGTCGTTTAAAGACCGTAACTGTAATGGCGGATCGCCTGTCTGATCCCAAGTGATCGCCTCTTGATGACGGTACATGCAACTCCAGCCAAGCTCACCAAACCAGCCAGCTCAAGTCGATTTGTCTTACTTTCACAAATAACGCGAGCAAACTCCCGCCATGGTCTCTCGCGCCGATAACGAAGCCGCTCGGCGTTTAACCGGGTGTCCCGTACTCGCAAGTTTGTTAGGGCTAGGCTTAGGTTAGAAAAAATTAGTAATATAATTGCTCAATTCGCTTGCATTGTTAAAACTCGCGTCTCGTACATGACCGCAGCAAGCGAAGTTTCGCACATATAATAGAGTTAAACATTATATGGGTCCCAAATCAAAATTAATAGTCATACTGCTTATGATGCTTTCACAATGGCGTCATCAGGCCGTCTTCAGGAAGAGTTCTTCCCGGAAGACACCAGGAATCCAGTCTCAAGACCGCAATGTGAACAAAACGTCTTCAGCGACGACGAGTCATCCGGCAAGACGCGTCTTCGCGCAGGCGATGATTATATGCCAAATACATGGTAGTTATTGGGAAGACGACGCGATGACGCACTCATCATTCCGAAAGCCCTGTCTTCCGGCAAGACGCGTCATCAGGGTCGTCATCCCGCGAAGACCGTTCTTCCCGGAAGACAGCCGGAAGAACAGCCAAATGACGCCAATGTGAAAGCACCTTTAGCGACCATAGCCAAGAGCGCGGACACGCAAGAGACCGCGTTACGGATCACGCAGTGAGAAGGAGAGATCCGCTTTGAGGGTATCAGAGAGTGCTTCACTGACATCTTGACACGTCACGGAACTCGTCCTACAATGGATGCGTGGTGAGACGCACTGCGCATGCGCGGTCACGTTCAACTCTACCAGTGGGATATCAGCTACTGGTGCTGCCTGCACTCGAACACAATATCCTATAGTAGTAGGCCTATGCTCAGCGACATGGTGTAGGCCTGAATTACATTATATAGAGTCTCGTGAGCGTGCAAGAACAGTCCCTCAGACTATTGGTCGAAAACTAGAAAGCTGCGCTATATTGAAATGGAATGACTGACAAATATTGAAATGTTTTCATGACTATCCAAGTTGTATCATTACGTTTCCGAACATCAGGCCTATGCTGCATGCTAGATGTGCATGCCAAAACTAATCAAATCAAAATAACGCAGTATAGCGACTCTCATTTACTTCATAAGAAATGTATTTGTAGATACGTTATGTTATACTATGCGTTATACATGTAGGCCTACATGTAAGCTATTTAGGCCTATAGCCTATGAAGGCTATACATGTTGATTACATATTGATTACATTGTATGCAACCCAATTAAGCGCCGTAATCTCATATCAGATTGCGCCTAAACGGTCCATAACTATAATACTCATTTACATTTGTCCAATAATATTTGAGTTGCAGTTGAACATAATACCAAAAGCATTCAATAATGCCTACCACTCAGTGTAGCCTACCACTCAGTGTAGCCTACCACTCAGTGTAGCCTACCACTCAGTGTAGCCTACCACTCAGTGTAGCCTACCAC
>JAQIWG010001231.1:0-25712 GCA_034695025.1 Chamaedrilus cognettii
TGTTTAAAAGCAAACGAACAAAGTTGATAAATTGGTCAGTGGGCTCAAACTTTTGAGCAATACTGTATGTCATTTTCAGCTAAAACTGCATGCAGTTTCCAGTAATCAATAAAATTGAATTTAAAACAAATCGTACAGCTACAAACATTAAACAACAACTACAAAAAGACATTATATATAACAAAATAAATGTCAAAAATACATTTTAAAATGCCACAGATTTCAAGACAGCATACAGTTCCTACCCTGGGCATCATGTAGTACTCGAGTGCCATCATGATGACGTTGAGGCCTATGACTCCAGCGTTGGCGAGGTCAAAGTACTTGCTCGAGGTGAAGAGGTGTAGTAGCATGCGCGGCTTGGAGTACTCGGACCAGTAGGGCGGCTTGCGCAGCTCTGTGGGGGACAAACAGCAATTAAATATTATTATTCATTAAATAGTAATTGAAAGCTAGAGCGTGACTGTGTGTAAGAATAATGCTTTAAGATTTTTTTCAGATAGAAAATTTACAGGCGACAGATTCCAGCAGAAAACAAAAGAATAGGATTTCCTCACGTTCTAAATTTTCTCACAAAGTGTGATGAGTATCATCGTAGGATTGTGAACGAAAGAACAAATGACTACTATTAACGAGCAATTGGCATATAAGACACTGTGATTTATAAAGAAGAAAAACCAAGAAATAAAACAAATTCTGGATTCTATAATATTGCATTTAATTTGAATGAGCCATAATCGTTGAAAAAGAATTTGAAAACAATCCTACTAGGTCATTTCTTACAAAACCGCTTCCTTCGATAAGCGTCCGATGCAATTATAAAATAAAGTAAAAACGTTTGAAAATGAAAAAATCTGTTTTCGCATTGACAGTAATAATAATAAAGAGTTGAAACAAAAACAAAAGAAGACGTTGCGCGCGCCACGACTGACGCTTGCGCTGCTGGTCTAGCTTGCGCGCGTGCTTGGCCGCGCGCCGCGCCTTCTCCTCACGCTCCTGGTTGGCACGACACTTGTGGAAGTTCTCCACGACCACGCCCACGAACATGTTAAGGACAAAGAACCCAACCAAGAGCAGGAACGAGATGAAGTACAGCAGGCGCCACTCGTTGTGGTTCTCCTTCGGCTGAGAAACAGAATAATATAATGGCAGCGGATGGAAACACCGTGTACTTCATATTACAAAAAATAAAAGGTGGCTCAAAAACTAACCAAAATCAAATGCAAGAATATTGAAGTGAAATGAGTTGGTACAAAATTTTCATATTATTATTTGAGAAAAAGTTTGCAATATTAGCATTTATTTTCTTACATCGATTTAACAAATGAGCAGGAAATCGCTAAACATTAAGAAAAAATCATAATGTCAAAAAATAGAAATAAATTTAATTTGGAAAAATCGCAATCAAAATCATAATTGTTGAAATAAGAACTGATGTTCAAACCTGCTGATCTATCCCAACAGCGTCCAGTCCTGTGTACATTATGCTCACCCACCCGTCCTTAGAGGCGAGCACAAATAGAGACATCAACGCCTACAAGCAATCATAATTTCAATTACTCCTAGCCACTAAATTCTTCCCCTGTCATCACTCTATGAGGCTGATAATCTCGCATCAAATACTAAGTCCACTTTAAATCTGTTTTGCCGGTCAAACTTCATTATTTCATAAAATTCATTACTCATCAATTTTAATTCCTTGCTCTGTATGTCAAACATACAGCCCTAATGGCCATTGTGATTAAAATTAATTTAATTTTTTTTAAATAGTAAAGCGTTTTTTATCTAACGTTGTGGTAATTCACTTTACACTGTGACAATTACGCATGAGTAATAGTTAAAGTAACGCAGGAAGCATCCACCTGGCCGATGTTGTCAAAGTTGTACTTGCGGTTGATCCAGCGATAGGGGGACCCCCGAACGACACAATCTGTTTTGTTGATGACGTCACGCGTGTGGGGGCCATCGCAGAAATAAAAAGTTCCCTTGAACATCTAAACAAGATAAAGTTAATGCAAGAACATTATGCAGAAACAAAAATGCAAAAACCATTAAGTCCTAGCTGGTATTCATTTCGAAAAAGAAGAAGCAATCAAAGTACAAAATATTTAGCATGTAATTTTAAATAATGCATCATTAATTAGCGCATATATTAAGCTTTAAAAATTATATATTACCATGGATTAATCGTCTAAAAAATAGAAATTTGATGATTTATACTTTACGTAGACACCAAATCATGGTATCAAATGATTATAGTAAATTTAAACATGACTAAAACAAAACTAAGACAGAAACCTATGGCTGAGCCGCACCTGTACGCCGAGAATGCCGAAGATGACAAAGAAGGTGCAGCAGATGAGGACAATGTTTCCGATTGGTCGGAGGGAAGAGAGGAGGGTCTGAACGACGAGCTTCAACCCGGGAGCTCTGCTGATCACTCTGTCACAAACACAGAGTGACATACTCCAGGCTAGAATATATAATTTCTAGCGTTTTATACTTGAAACAACAAGCTGAAGAGTCTCAGACAACTGAAGAGAAGACATCAACAAAGTGCAATGTCAGACAAATACTACCCAATATAAATTCATGCAAGATAAAAGTCTTCAATCAATTCATGTGATGTAACAGCTATGTAGAAATCTAACCAATGAATGTCATCTATAAATAGCACAGCTTGCTCACCGGAGCGGCTTGAGCGCGCGCAGCAGCCTAAAGACGCGCAGAATGCCAAATATCTTGGGACTGGAGGAGGCGGAGAGAGACACGACGATGTCAACGAGAGAGATGAAGACAAGGGCGCCGTCCATCACGTTCCAGCCGCTCTGAAGGTAAGCATGCTCCTCGAGCAGCATACCCTGCGCCGACACCTACTCACTCACATACAGACACACATACACACACACAGCAGACACCTACTCACACACACACACACAGACACACACACACACAGCACACAGCGCGCAGGCTGAGGTACACACACAAAGGAAATATAACTCATCAATTTTCAATAAAAACACTACACTGAACCAAATAATTCTTATAACACATTGCACTGAATTAATTTGACATTTAGGGCCTAAATAGGCAATCAGCCTAATTTAAAAACCCTAAAGGCCGGGTGCTAGACTTCGATTTGAAGTGCGATTTTATTTTGTAGTCCAAATTAACCAATGACAATATATGAAAGAATTGTATTGAATAATCTGATTGGTTAATTCGGACTATAAAATAAAATCGCACTTCAAATCGAAGTCTGGCAACAGGCCTCAAGTCCTGCCAATTCTAAGTCGAACCACTGTCTCCTATACGCCATGGTCTAAGGATTATAGGTTAGGCCATTGTTCTAACTTTCAGCTAAATCTATTACACACTAAATTAGCTCTAAGTTCTACCACTTTCAGTCATTAAAATGATACTATTGTAAGCAAAACATGTCGTCATAAATGTTCCCGCATTTCTGAAGCAGCAATGCACACGTAAAATAAATCTTAGAGTGTAACTTGGGATGCAGTCTATGAAAAGGAAAGGTAGAATATAATGATAACATGCGCACCTTGAATCCCATCTCAATTGCGAAAATAACGGTGAAGATATAGTTAGAAATCGTCAAAAATCGTCGTTCCTGGAAACAGCACATAAAGCGAAATTATGACTAAACTCTTTTCTTGCCTTCAATCATTACTGCTCAATATACAAACTACAAATACAAATACACTGATCTCAAAAATATTAATTCAGTTGCTTACAACATTTATTTCTGAGCATTTATGCATAGATCATAGATGATTGTTGATACAACTGTAGATATGAGAGTAGACATGAGTGCATACGAAGCAGTCAGGTGGGATGTCGGGTCGCTCCATGGCGAGGGTGATACAGTTGAGCGCGATGCACAGAAGGACTCCGTAGTCGAACCACGTACGCGACACAAAACTGTTGCAGAACTTGCGGTAGCTGAAACACGCAAAGCGCAAGCTGTTGAGTGTCACTTACTGATTATCTTATTGATTGATTTTATTGAATAGTTGGTTAAAGCCCTTGGTGGAAAATCTTTTGGAGCCGAAACCACATCACACACACAGTCTAAACGTAAAACAAAAAATTACCAATCCTAAATGGTTAAGAAAAAATTGTGATGGGCCTACCAACACCAATTATTGTTGGCATCCATTTGTTAAGAAATATTATTGCTTTGCGATTTAATACTACCCAGATATTAACATAGATAGGCCTACATATAAACTGACACCTTGCAAGCAATATTATGATTTTAAGGAAAATACTGCACTTTTCTTTGTTCCGTCAAGCCACACCCGTAATTCAATAGTCAAGCATGTTGCATTCAAAAGGCACAATAGAAAATATGGAAAAAAATAACCTTAGCGAAACAGTGACATAATAAATCAGGTAAAATTCTTTGATTGGCTGCTGCTGGAGCAGCGGAACGGTGCGTAGAACGATGAAACTAAGACCTACGGGTTGGTCGGCGACAATATGTAGAAAGCGTAGTCGGCTCTTGCAGCAAAGCACCCGGTTGGTTTTGGAAGCCACCAGTAGAGAAGTTTCTGGAATCCAATGCAGAAGACATATTAAACCATGCAGCACCTTCCCTTACAATATAAAATAAGATATCATACAGCATTGAATGAGTGATGAATGCATTGAATGATGATGATGATGATGATGATTATACAGCATGAATAAATAGAGTATTTAAACTAAGAATTAGGAACATATAGATATTGCTACTTTGAATAATTACGATAATGTTTTTTTTGTTCTTTTGCGCCAATTCAATGTCAAAAGTAGTATTGCGTTCAATGAGAATTGAGAAATGCACATTTGTCAATGCAACATCAGAGTTTCATAGAAGGATAAATGTATGGCGAGAAATCTTTCGTACACGAAATATAATGGGAATTTTTGTTTTCATTTACCAAACAAATTTGGCACGAAATCATTCAATTTTAATTGGTCCTTTCATTCAAATTATTCTGCATTATTCTCAACCGCAACAGTGATCCCTGATGCAACTCCAATTTCTAAAAGCCCCAACCCAATAATGAGTTATGCTTACAATTTGTCCTTCATGTTTCTCGCTCGAGTTCAACGACGACTCCTCACATTCCTCCTCCCCACCCTCCCACCCCTCTCCCGATCCATCCCCACCCCCCTCCGCCCTCCAACTAGACCCCCGCCGATCTATCGACCCCCTCGGCCCCCCCTCGCCCCTCCACCCCCCACGGTCAACAGCCCCCGCGGGGTCAGTACCGCCCTCAACCCTCCAGCCCAAAGTTCGACGATCAGTTCTCCCAACAAAGCTTCTCTCTTCCCTCCAGTTAGATTTTTGGCCATCCACAACCACCGCGTTCCCCCCGTACATCCCTGAGCCGCCGCAGACGGATAGCCGAGGCGGGGGAATCATGGACTTCCTGTCTAAACCACTGCTCGAGACACGCCGAGGTTCCATGGATGGATAGCAGCTCGGCATAGAATCAAATCTGCCGCGATTGAGCCTTGAGTCGAGCTGATGCTTAGTCAGACTGGTGTGGACTGCGATAGGACTGCGGTGGGGGGATGGAGCCAGGCTCCTCCTGGCATTCTGAGATATGGCAAGGGGTTGATTAGTAGAAGGTGGTATAGGGATAGAAGTGAACGTCATTTTGTCACTGGAAGGGCTGTCAGACGACACCAGGCTTAGTCTATTGCCACGAGGTTTGGATGCAAAGGTTGGGCTTCCAATTTCCAAAGTTGGTGGGTTTAGTCTTTGCGCAAAACGAAGTCTCAGGGGAGGGGTGAAATTGTCACTATGATGAGGACTAAAGGAAAGCGTTGGACTTCTGTGGTGGACTCTAAGTGGACTGGGTGGTGGACTGTAAGTAAAGATATTGTCCTCTCTTTGACCACAGGATAGACTGAGACCATTTTCCGATTTAGGGGATAGGTTCAGACACGTCCTGTTATAAGGAGGGCTGTGTGGTGGGGTTAGACTCCCCCAGCCTCCCTGGTAGTGATTAGAGCCATGTGAGCAGCTGCTATGTCTTGAGTTGAATCTTTTGGGTGATGGATTGACGTCCACGTCGCTGGGAAAAAGAAAAAAAAACATAATTTTACTAGTAAAAAAATGCGTTCTGTAATAATAAAGGTGCAAATTTAAGGGTCACTGAGAGGGCGGTATTCAACAAAACTTTAAAATCCTAAAATATATGCTAGATTATTTTTAAACAGTCCAATACTGGATAAATATCATCCAAATTGATCACTAAACTCTACAGAAAATTGCTGTTGCTTTTGTTTCTAAACATTTTAGTTTAAAGTACTACAATTTAAAACAGTTGGCGCTTTCTACCTTTGACGGCCAATTCTTGGCAATCTGTAGTTTTCTTCGGTCCCACTCTCTGATTGGCTGTCGATGACGCAGTGCGTAGGCATGACATCATCTAGGAAGCGATACTGCGGCAGATATTGTAGAAGGTTCTGTACACTTCTGTCGACACTGGCGACCTCACTCGGATACCCAGACTGCTGGAAGTATAATTGGTCTATATGGTAAAAGAAACCATTTTCAGACAGTTTGAAGAGCATCGCAACATGACCAAAGTCATCAGAAGAGTGCTGTACAGACTACACATGCATGATGTACAGACTACACATGCATGATGTGAAGACTACACATGCATGATGTGAAGACTACACATGTATATACAGACTACACATGCATGTACAGACTACACAAGCACACAAGCACGAGCAATGAAAATTGAACAACAATAATTTTAAATGCGCAACAATATTGTACTACAGCAAGTATTTTTTGGGACTATTAAAAAAGATTATCTTAAGGTTTAAACTAAAGACATACGATAACAGGTATACATCATCGTGCCATATTCTATAATATGATTTAATGCAAGACAACCCTGACATAAATAGTTTGTGTTAAAGGATTGTGTAACTGGATGGCAACAAAGTGTTAAGTTATTAGGTTAAGTATTATTATGAAGTTGGTTTGTTCAGGACAGAATGAGAACAAAGACAAAATAAAATCCCATAGAAACTAAATTATGAAAAATAACCGCTTAAGAAAGCGTACTACTGCAGGAAACAAATTGCTCCCAAAAAACAATGTCATACAAATAAACAACACTCATGAGGAATACATTTTGTCAAAAATGAAATAAAGGCATGGACGTAATAATGGAGAGAAGCCCACCACTAGCTGATTATGGCCGGCTGCGATTGGCGACACATTTCCAAAACTTTTCTCCACCTTCAGACTATTTTTTGAGCAATGAAGCGTCAGCGCTTCTTCCCCTGGCGAGTCACGTGGCGTCTCGTCCGGAGTGGCCGCGGTGCGAGTTATAACCGGAGTGTGGAATGTTGGGGAAACCTTGCTCTTCGTGACGTCATGTCTGACAGCAGCGCGTCGGTTCTGCGTTTTATCTGCAATCAAATTCATGCAAGACAGATATTCTAATGATAATCTAGGATGACAAAGAAAATGGTTGTTGTGAATCTGACAAAGGGCTGTTATATTTCAATGGGAAAATAGAATTATTTTCTTTTCAATGAAATTTAAATTTTATTCAATGATTCGCGACTATACAGTACAATTTTTATTGGACAATCAAGTACTCTATCCACCCTTAACTACTGTCCTACTTATTCAAAAAGCAAAAATTGCAATATCAAAATCTAAATGTGCAAGCGGGAAAAAACAATGTACTTTATTCTGTTATTCATATGTTCAGCAAAGGACACAATTGAATAATACTATTGTATTTAATCACTAGTTGGATATTTTAGTTAAAATGCACTTTGGGACTTTGGGATTTTGGGACTTTGGTACATTGAGACTTTGGAACTTTGGGACTTTGCGTCCCTGGATCATCTCTAGAAGGCATTTCTAGCGATTTGCTAATATAGTTCAGGAATACAAGGTTTGTGAAAAAGGTGTTTGAAGTGTACAAGATTTAACCCCTGGTCGGATATTTTAGTTAAAATGCATTAGCATGATGGCGCTATTTTGAAGCCTTTTTTATTAATTTTCTTCACTACAATGCAGCAAAACCAATGAGGTATTAAGTGAGCATCTACACACACACAAAACGGTCAAGTCAGTTGTAAGCCATCCGGTTCTTGGCTGGCTAATTATTATCTGTAGACAATCAAGAGCGCATGACACTGCTACCTTTTCCCTGGGGGCCAGGCCCGTCGTCCTTGCCAGGCCTGGAGGCCCCTGGGTCGGCCCCCGCCGCCCTGCGACCGTACTGGCGCCGCTTGGTGATGCCCTTAGCGTTGAGCAGCCTGAAGGCCTCCCGCACCATCGCGTCCTCACGCAAGCGCTCCTCGCCCTCAGACACAGCGATGCATAATTATAAGTCTATTGCTGTTTTAGACTGGTAGATTCACAGAACTTTTAGACTTTGTAAATACAGGCGCAGAGCTGACAAGTTCTTCAACGAAAGTCGGTTCAAATGTATTGATGCTCGCTACAAATTGAGCTTAGTTTTTCATCTCGTTCATTTCAGTGGCTGTCTTAGTAATGAATGAAACCACTACCAGATACACCACTCATTGGCGTACTTCTACCGATGCAGGTATAAAATGAATGCCCTAACAAGACCGGTATATGAGACCTCAATTTTTTTTTACCAAAAATGCCGCTCACTGCGCTGGCGGTTCTAGAAATCAATTGTAAGTGGACCAAACCAATATTTTGAGGGCTCAGTCATTAACAATTAATCGATCTTACTTCTTCTCAAAAGTGGAAATTTGTAGAGACAGCGTTTTGTAACAAAAGCTCTTACATGTACAGTTAGGTTCTGTGCAACAGAGTCGTCGCAGAACCGTTCCATTATTTTACTTCCACTAATTTAGTTACCTTTAACAATACACCATGAGAGCTCTGAGCTGCAAGCCAATTCTTTATTCCCTGGCTTGAAAGGGGTGTCTTCTCAGAAAAACCATGCAACCTTTTTTCCTTTAGTTCAATTGGAGGGATCTCAATATGCAGATTTAGAGGGTTTAAGCCGCTATCCTTATATCCCTGCACTCACCTCTGTGGAGAATCCCTCGACCAAGATGGCGACGAGCAGGTTGAAGAGAACGTAGTTGCCAAACGTCATGAGCGCGACGAAGTAGAGCGAGGCCCAGGGCGAAGTCTTCGACATCCCGATGTAGAGGACCTCGTTCCAGTCCTCCTGGGTCAGCACCTAGCGGCGCAGGTTGTGAGTGAAGATTCATTTATTTAGAGTTTTACAACATTTTGTGCCACAAGGTCTCAAATTGTCATCTCGCTGCAAAAATTTAGCAAATTCATCTAAAGTTACACTTGGGTGCAAAATATATTGTGGAAGAACTTTGAGAAAATTGTGAGTGAGTTTAAACTAATGAACTTGAAACGAACAAACTAAAACAGAAAATGCACTGGGTCGCCTAAGTTAAATGTTGATAATCCCTGCAATTGAGGAAGAATTAGCTTGTTAATTGCATCAAGACTTTAGTAATCAAATATTATACTGTACAATTCTAAATCCCATAACGACAGTGTTTTTCGAAAACTAGTTTCGAGATCATTTCCATAGTTGGCTTATTGTGGAAAGCGACAAGAATTGCAAATCAATCTAAAATCAAAGAAAGTAACACAACGTTTGCTCTGCAATCCTACATGAAATTAAATCCTACAACAATTATTAAATGGCACAAAGCAGCGGCATAGGCTGCGCAAATAAAAAACTGTTGTTGGACAGAACCTGAAAAACCGTGATGGTAGCCCAGAGCAGGTTGTCAAAGTTCTTGCGGCCGCACATCGTACCGGCTTGTTGGCCCTCACAGAACTTGCAGCCGAAGAGATTCATCCCGAGAATGCTGATTCATAAAACGAAACAAAAGACTTTTCTTTCTACGATATTAATCACAATCCAGTTCTAGCTTCTATCGTGAATCTATAGATGATATCACACAGTCATAATCGGAATGAAAAAACTTCATTTCTGGCTCCGAAGCGTGTAGGCAAATGATACAGATTTAAAAAGAAGAAAGATTCAAATTGAGCCACTCATCCTATACAAGCCTGATCCAGGCTTACGATCAGCTGCATAGTCTAGATCAGTGGATCTGCGTGACCTGTTTCGCCATATCATGCATGGATTAACTAAAAGCAGAGGTCAGTGCAGAAGCCATGTGAGGGGCACTGAGCGCTTAATTAAATCTCAAGGCATTTGTTCACAGCAGAATCACACAAGACATCACGCTGCTTAACTGGCCGTTTATGGTCCATAAACTGCCCAGTCGACATCCACAAATCTTCACTTAGGCTTTACAACTTACAGGCGATCTACTTGCATATAAACCAGCATATGCCAACCAAAATACATGTAAACACAATTCTGTTTAGATGTTCAATGGTTACGGTTAGTAGAAAATTGCCAACAGTAACTTAGATGGCGCAGTTAAAAAGATTTGAACATGTTCAAGGGGAAAAAATTCTAACCACAGTCAAATCAGAACTTTTTTGAGGCTGACATTAGACCCTCTATAACACAATTGCATAAAAGTAGATTGATAGTCGGTCTTTCTAACTCAGCATTTTCATTTTTCATCAACTAAATATCACCTAACATGGCAGTCAGACAAAACTTTTGAAAAACTAGCTTTTGAAATAGTAGCTTATCACAACTAGTATTTCAACAGCAAGATGGTTCAAAGGGTGCTTTTTAAAGACGTCGTCTGGCTGGCATCAGTGTCTGAATAGTGTCTGAATACCAACTTTTGTCACACGAAAATGAATCCAGTTTGAATTTCATCTAGCTTTCCAAAGCGAGTTTCAATCTATCTTTTGAGCGTTCACACGATGCTGTTGAAATACTATATCATGTTTAAAAGACAAAATTATGCCTTTCAAATACTATATTATGCTTTTGAAATACTACTGAAATGTTTTTTAAAAACTAGTTTGTCAAAAACTGGTTTGTCCAAAATGAGAATCGTGTTTTCAAAAGCGTCGTCTGATGCCGGATAAAGATCAGTGTCAGTGTCATCAAACGCCGGAGGCGCAGCCATCAATTCCCATGTTTAATGCTATCAAAGCCCATCCCCGCTGACGTTGAGCCTCGTTAATGACCGCTGGGCAAAGACGACAAAGGCAGCCGCGGACAATAAACGGCTTGTCGGCTGAGTCGCCAGAGACATACGCCTCTCTTAATTAATCTGACGCAGAAGAAGAACAACTCAAATGCGTCGGCAATTCTTTTCGAGTCAAAATGGAAAGGCCACAAGAAGATTTCGACTAAACAAACTTGCTTTTGGTTAAAAGTTAGCAAAGTTAACATCTTTAATTCGCCTTCCTTGATGAAAATCTTTCTTTGGTTAACACCTAAGCTAATCTAAGGCTAATCTAGAATATCAATTAGGCCTGCTAAATTTTTTTTTGCTGCGTTTAACTTTTTTGCGTTTTTGAGGACTGCCATAGCTTCTGCAGCGTTATTTTGATGCATGTAATTTTCACGAGTTTCACTGATTTATAAAATTAGCCATCATTGCATGCAAGCTAAAATGTTTGGTCAAAAATGATGAAAAATGGAACGTCTACAATCTACAGCTCACCCGAAGATGAACACAGCGCTTTAAAAATGTCTGATAAAAATAAAAGAAAAAAAAACGCATATACCGCTCACCTAAAGATGAAGGTGAAAAGACAGAGCAGAGCAAAGAACGTCGCCACATTGTCCATCGTCTTGAGCATGACGACGAGCTGATACCTCAGAGCTGGGAGGAAGCGGACCAGCTTGAGGATACGCAGCAGACGAAAGGCTCTCAATACTGACAGCCCGCCTGCTGCCGTAGACTGGTAGCAGAACTCCAGCACGCTGAAGCAACAACAGTCAAGCATGCAGCGGACTGGCGTATCGACGGATTGCTCTTCCTTCGTTTCGTTTTTTATTTTCTTGTAGTTCAGGATGCGACTTAAAATTGTTTGCATTCATTGCTATGTCTAGATGCTTGTTTTATTGCTGTATGTAACGGCAGCAACGTATGTAATTTGTCATTACATACGTTGAGTGCATGCTACACTGCATCGTTACAGACCATATGTATGTTGTAGATAAAGTATGTACAACATAAATGAAATTTAAATGTGCAAAGGTAAATGCTGATTGAATATATACATATTGCAAACCAATATGATCTCCTAAAATGCTAGCAGCGGTCTCAACTTCAGGTTTTGTCAGATCCAGCACGTTCGCACATTGGCACGGGATATGTGCAATTGTAAAAAATGCTTGATAATAAACAAAGAAAAAGCACTGATACATGTATGAATAAAAGCACCGTATGAAGACTCCACAAAATTCCATCAGCACCCCCTCCTCCCCCCTAGCGCTATGAATTGTGCAGAAGAAGGAAAAACTCACTTCGGAGAGAAAATGCCTAGCTATTGTTATAAACCCCAATGCGTTATTGTTAACACAAAGAATAATCACCTTAACGAATGACGTCACAAACTTCCGTTAGCATCCCCACCCACTTTATATATCATCTAGAATGTATCTACATCCCTCATTTATCTATCATCTGTAATGTGTCATTTATCTCAAACACGCCGGGCAGCCTCGTGTCAGGACCTCGTGACGACGATAAAGCCGTCGAAGAGATTGAAGCCGTCCTTGAGGTAACCATGCAGCCCGTACGCGACCAGCTTGAGCGCCATCTCGAGCCCAAACAGCAGCGTGAAGAACACGTGGAAGTGCTCCAGAGTCTGTGTCAGGCCGTCCGGCTACAAGCGCAACATGTTAGAGCAACGTTAAAAGTTAGTTTCTATAGACGGATCATATAAGGACCACATCAGGAACGATATACTCAATTCTGCACCAACTATATCATCGTCATCATCATTCATCATGTATGTTAATTGCATCATAAGGTAGGTTATTGTATCTTCTTCATTTTCTTCTTCATCATGCCATTAAGTTCATTAATTTTCATCCACAAAATTATGCGCATTAACGTCATGATCATCTCTCATTTCAATTTTTCACGCAGCCCAACTCCGTATCTCTTCATTTATCACGCCAACATCTTAGCACCACTTGGTGCTTTCCGCTAATCTTTCCTCGAGGACGTTTAAGTTGTTAATCATCATCATCCGCCGAGGCTTCAATCGGATAGCGCTACACGCCTCGACAACTCGGCTCGAGATTAATTCAGTTTTCGACAACTTCTGCGCAAGGCTTAAACCCGCCGATAAGCCGTATGCGAAAAAATTAAATCTGCGCCCATACTGGCTCTTTCGATCTTGGTTCTTTCGAATTTGCATACTGGATGGAAGAAAATCACGCCGCACTGGCCTAACCCTTCCCCACTCTTCCTAACCCTGACCTCAATCTTAGAACTAAACCATATCCCTTAACTATAATCATCACGCTAATCCTAACAACAACCCGGATCGTAAACATAATAAAGAATAGCCAATGGCTCAAAGTTTCAGTGTTACGGTAATGTTAGTGCATAATGCAGGTATCTATTTATATGGTTATATATATATTTATTTTGCATTATAGGTCTAAGTGCCCTTGTCGGCATCCTTGTGCTGAATAAAAGATTTATATAACAAACGTTCTGCTCTTGGTAGGCAATGAAAATTAGCGAGCCAAGGTGGATGGGCCCAGATTCCCTTTGCGCGAGCCGCATACCATTGCAGCCTGGGGCTGCTGATGCGGGTGCGTTACGTCACGTCGCGCTGCGCTGCGTCGCGCTGCGTCGCGTGCCGTGTATCAAATCAAGGCGAATATCCATTTTGCGCTCCAGCAGCTTGGCTCGCGCTAGTAATACGTAGAATAGTTTAGAACTTAAACTACGCCCAATCCAATACAATTAGGTGCCAAGTTGAGTGGGCGCGGATTCGTTTTTCGTGTTCTACAGCGAAAATTGTGATTAGTGACAGCGAGCAGCGACGCGTAGCACTCAATAAATTACAAAACCACCTTCCAACAACAGCCCCCCCCTCCACCGAGGGGGGGGGCGCCTGCCCTTCGAGCACCCAAAAGCGTATAGCGGTCTGTCAACTCGTTTCCGTGGAACGGGACACGTTGTCACACGAACCGAAACTCAATGTTCGCCGCTCATCACAAAGTGTCCAATTGCTGACAAATAAAAACTGGCGTTAGTCGCGCGGCACATCGTCCATATCCAAACGTCGCGTCAGAAAGAAGAGCATTTAGCGATGAATATCTAGAAGAAAGCACCGAATAAGATCAAACACCTCAAGCGCGTTAAGAAGGAGCCATACGGCTGTCGCAGCAAGCGCCGCAACCGGTGAGATCATCAAGAAAGCCAACGAGATCGTCATTAGCCTACTGGTGGCGAATTTTCTAAAATGGACAGCGATTCAAGGAAAAAAAGGTTTTGTTCGCTGCATGTCTAGATATTCGCTGCTTCGTCGTTAATAATGAGCACTTAGCATATTTAAAGATGTCGTGTAAACTATGAGCGCCATCAAGCGCGTGACTACAAGTTAGTCAAATCTACTGCCTCGTATAAACCCATCTACATAACCTTAACTTTAACTTTTGCCGTGAATAATTTTCTATCATTTCTTTTATAAGAGTTCAACTCCAGGTGACCCCCCTCCCTCCCCCCACTGGTTTGGCCGCAGCGCCTCTGCGTGTACCCACTACGGCGTGTCTGAGTTATCATCATCACGCTCTCACGCCTCACTCACGCGTGGCTCCACCTCTCGAACGCACACCGGGCAATGACGTCATAAATAAAAACCGGGCGTCAGTGCCCGTCAGTTTATCCACCCTTACACTGTGCATCATTGTCAAAAGGTCGCTTTGGTACAAATAAAGCGCATAGATCTATGTTTAGCAGCGATCAGCGTGCCGTGATCATCGCAGCAGCGTATTACCGACCCAGTGACACTGTACGTGTGTACGTAGCCTCAGATTTGAGAGATTTGCGCGAATAGCATTATGATTGGCGAAATGAGCCTAAGTAAAATTAACAGAAAACAATAGGGCATAAAAATCGCAAAAAACGACCAAATCTGTATGGCTGGTATCAACGCCGTTGGACAGTTTGGGATTCATAAATTGCAAATGATAATTCTATAAGCGTTAGAACGTTGACTGAAACACGATAGAAAATAATCAGAGTAGTTCACACCATTGAAGACTTTCACGTTGTGCAGACTGTGAAAGGCAGCCATCCAGCCATTTGTTTGGGACGTAATCTACTGGATTCCATTATCACGATACACGTCCACTCGATTTGCTCTGCTTTTAAGCAATATTGACAGAAAATCTCAACTCCGCCACGTAGCCCCCTAATGCATACACGGTCGAGCAAAAAAAACCGCCCACGGGTCAAAGTGATGACGGCAACGAATTCGCGAAGTGGCACCTTGCACGTTCTCTGCTTGAAAATTACAAGTCTCGCATTGAACCCGGCCGAAAGGGGTTTCGAACTGAAGACCCGTATACCATAAAACAAACGTCTTATAAGGTGGCGCTCTTTTCCAGGCGTGATAGTCAGCGTTACCATTGAACCAAAATGAAATATCCTCAGATTTTGTGTATCTTGCTCAAAAATATCCTTAGATTTCATTTTTGACAAAAATATCTCAAGATTCCACTCATCATCAAACCAGAATGGACTATTTCTAGATTTTGTACATTTCGGTCAAAGATTTCCCTATATTGCATTGCTGGACAAAAATATCTCAAGTTCCCGTTCTAAAATGAGTCATTTTATTTAAATATCCCAAGATATCTGGGTGTCATGTAAAAAATCAGATCCCTCAATCCCTGAAATATATTTAAAAAACACTGATGATAATCGCAAGAAGCCGGACAAACAGTTCGCGCAGTCTCAAAGACACAGTTTTCAGTTCACGACGTAGGCTACAAGGATTGCAAATATTTGCACGGCAAAAATGCTTCTAAAAGGTCGTCAATAATTTAGGCTGTTCGCAGCAAGGCCATTACGCAGTAGGCGCCGAAGCAGCCAAGAACCCCGTTCTGGGGTGTTAAAATATACAGCGGAGGTGTGCTCTCGGAAGTGCATATTTTGTGGTCACCTGGAGTAATAAGCGACACATAATCGAGGAAAGTTGGCGTAGTGTGCCATCAACGTATGGCAATCAAGGAGAAAACGAGGAAAATCTTTCTCCTATATCAATCGAATACGCCGCTGTTTGGAAAACAGTAATTGCACCTAGACAGAAAAGTGCAAATGCATGAAATCTATTGGACTATAGGCCTACACTCCCCTACAGGTGAAAAGGTTGGAAAGCAATAGGTCTAACTGAGAAATACACCGTATTTCATAACTACAGTATTAGAATCAAGATCAGGATGAAATTCAATAAATTCAATTTTAACACAATATTTATCAATTATTGTAGTTGGTACTATGACGTAGGTAGGTCTACAGTGTTACAGTAGTTCTAAGTATATCTGTAATCAATCGAAAATTATTTTTCCAGTATAGTTTTGTTGTTTGTGAATAACAAGATTTGTCAAATTGTACGTGGGCAAGAATGGCCCACAAAAACAAATTTAACTATCTAGCTTATTCATTATCATCTGCCATAATTATATTCACGTTAACTTTAAAAGTAAAATCAAATAGCAAGTGACAGTAAAAAACGGGCAAAATGTGATAATAGGCCTAATTGACAGATTTTGATGGAACGTTGTGAAAGTACAACTTCAACCTCAAGGGTTAATCCAAACGAACCCTTCGGTCACGAGCAGTGGCTTTTCAGAACAACTGCGACATACGTCAACATGTCACTTCAAATATTTTATGACTCTCCTGCGTCTGACCGATGCCATTTTGCTTATAGAAAAATTCTGAGATCACTGCTCTTCTTTTGTCTTTTTCTTTCGTTACTTTTTAGACTACACCTCGAATATCAGCTTCAACGACACTCAACATGTTCTAGACCAATGTAACTGAAAGGCCAAAGGAACTAAAAATAATATAAATTAGAGAAAAGCTAAATAAATCTCTCACCTACGATTCAAGCTAATGATATTTCTTCCATCTCAGTTTACACGACATATTTTTGGTGCGTTACAAGTGCAGTATTATATATACATACATGTACATACAAGTGGTATGCAGTGGTCTCACTTTGATCCATTATTCAGTCACTGATTGACCTCTTGGCTAGCTGCAGCCTGCAGTCCTATAGCGTGGCGTCTGAAGTCTGGCAACAATCAACTTTGAGAACGTCATTTCCCGTCCGACGAAATCGCAGGAAATTTGCCAAGATCGAACTCTAGATTGAATCACACCGCTCTCGCTTGCAAGTCAGTGAACTACCACAGCAATGAACGTTCTCGTGGCGGGATTAAAGGAAAACAAATTTAACCTGGTCGTCAATGACTTCTACCAGACTGAAGCGGCTGAAGAAATTCAGATTTGAACCATATTCGCAAGAATGCAATTTAAATATTAGCCTACAGCATTGCTGCGTGTCCACACGATATAAAATTCACTTTTTTTTGTCCGGCCACGCTCATCGATCAATACTTAAATAATTGTTACTGGAAAAAAAGAAATTTGGCAATCGAATTACGCCAGGCAGTAATGCAAGACTAGGCGACAATTATTGACAGTCGTGTAGCAAAGTAATGCGCACACGGGCAATTTTTCAGGGCGAACCTATCCGAAGATCTTCATGATTATTTTAATTTCTCTCAACGGCACTAAAAACTAACTTTAGTTGACGATCAAATTTAACTAAACATCTAGTTGCAAGCAAAACGGGTCAACCGATGCAATCAATAAGATAATTACGGATCAAATAGGGCTTTATATCGCGCGCGTGCAAAATACGGCGCAATATAAATATAACGAGTCAGGACTCCGATTTCCTTCTCTCAAAATAAATTCAAGAACTAGTTGCATGACTATGTTGACCAAGAAGAATGACAATGTCAGATCTCTTCAATTGCCGACCATTGTGAGCGTCATATGCGGGGAGCTTATGCCATTCAGAGGCACAAAGATCATCGTAGAACGACCGCTCACAGCTAAATTCAATCAACCTTGAGTCGCTTGGGTATTGAACTCGCTTTGTGTGCAAAAATGCTATCAACAAAAAGTCTATTGCCAGCGTCGTTTGCATGCTCATGCTATAGACCTAAGGTGGACACATTGGACTGAAGCGCCTTCAGCTTTCGAAATCAATATCAAATTTCTTATATCACTTTTATTTAATCAATATCTTGCTATTTTGTAACCATGGCTGCGCGAAATAAAGATCTATATCGCTTCAATTGAAGCGACCAACAGAATACAATACTGCATAGTGTGCACAGTTATTACTACGTCATCATTACTGAGTGAGTCATAAAAAGGCCATTCTATTATATTCTGGTTCAGCTCCCGGTACAGACCTGGTTGTGGTATTCGATGCCCATGCTGATCGAGTTGATGAGGATGGCTAGAAGCGTCAGCTGCTGGAAGACACTGTTATCCACGCATCTCTTCACAACTTGCCTCAGCTTCATGAAGAATTCTGCCGAACAGCAAAATACCAACCAACCGCCTTTTTTGACGTCTATTATGTGAATGTCCTTTTTTCAGTTAGGTTAGACTCTTAAATTAACGCCAAGGTGAGCACTACTGGAGCTGGGTTTTCATGGACGGATGCCCTTCCTGGTGCCAACCAAATAAATAATTATCTGACACGGGGTTAGCGGCTAGCGACAGTTGTGCGTCTAACAGCCTTGCTGAAGGGCCAGTACCGCATAGTTGTATAGTTGCCGGCGCGTGGACTTGAACCCAGGTCTCTGGACTCGTAGTCCGACGCCTTAACCACTACACCACAGCGCCTCGCTGTGGGGCCTCGCCGAACAGCAGAATAATGAGCAAAACGATCATCAATAAGTCGACAATCAACCAAGGATCTATAACAATGATCGCTAATCACCACCAACCACCGCATACCATCAGAGAAAGATTATTATGGGGGCTCTGTTCTAAAACGCGCTCTGATCTTGCGATGATTTATATGACGCGCTGAGACTGAGAGCATTTTGCATATTAGCAGCTGAACCATTCACAACTTAACGATGACGAATGGAGGGATAAGAACAGCACGGGAAGCTGAGGAATGATGGATGACAGTTTATAACGCGATTCTTAACTGCAGGCCTATATGCTCGAGTGAAAATTATCTATCACTAGACATCGATACGCTGACTTGTGGTGATGAGCAAAGTATATCTCAGTTGATTAATTTTCCATATAGACTGCTAAAGGAATTATTACTGATAATATTGACCCTTAGTTGGATATTTTAGTTTAAATGCGTTTTGCGAATTTGAGACTTTGCGACTTCGGGACTTTGTGGCTTTGCCGCTTTGCGGCTTTGCGGCTTTGCGGCTTTGAGCCTTTGCGTCTCCTAGTCAAATATTTTAGTAAAAATACATTAGCAAGATGGCAGTATTTTTAAGCCTTTTTCATCATTTTTCTTCACCATAGTGCTGGAAAAGCAATGAGGCATTATGTTGAGCCTTTGTTACACGCGTTATGATCGAATTATTACAGGACCATTTAGAACTTTTTGCTTCTGTAACTATCTCCGCTGATTGAGTATAGAGCGGCACCCTAGACTGATTGATTGAGTGACAAAATTATATCATACTAACAAATACTGCAATAAGTAACAATACTTCGCAATAATACTGCAAACAAGTAGTAATACCAATTTCAGTGCAAAGCCAGATGGAATGCAAACAGCTCCTCACATATAATGGCATTCGCATGCAAGTATAACTAACGGGCATAATTGTTTATACCATAAATGTCAACGAACAAATGTTTATATTGTAAGTCAATTCGATGTGACAGGTTTCACAAGCCAACCGATATAAACGAACCGTTAGTTTTAGAGGGTCGCTGCTCGATAGCGAGCTCCCAGAGGCTGTCGTCATCCACTAACTGCTCATTCTCGGCGTTCAGAAAGCGAGTGAGGGTCACTCTGGCCCCTTCCTCACTGACCGACCTTCGTAAGACCCCCGCCTTTGCTTCTACACCAATAGGAAACAGAATAATAAATATATTTGAAAAACCATCAAAGAAATTTTTGGGGAATCACAAAAAATCTTTATTTTTTTTTTAAACGAGCCCAAAAATCTTAAAGCACTACTCAAGGATAATATAAATATTTTTTAGAAAATCTAACTGAGAATTTGTAATGCAGTAAAAACATACAGTGCATGTTAATACTGCATATTTAATCTTTCAAGCACATTGCTGAAAATAAATGCTTCGCCACATTGTACATATCCATGGTAATTTTAATTTTCACGGAATAAACCCCCCATCCTCAAATAAAACAATTATAAAATAACAACCAATCAATTTTTTTTTTTACTGATTGACAAAAGACGGTTCACGAAGAAATTATCCTACCTGCGTAGAAGCGATGTCCACTCGCCATCTCATCATCATTCACGTGCCGGCATGCTACTACACTCCCCGCTATTGAATTTCGCCTAGCCATCGCATCTTCAACCGCTGACGTCATCTGGGGCATCCTAGAACACTCTGATGTCACACTATACCATGTCGTCACAGATAACCGGCGTATATCCAACGTCCCACACGACCGGCTCCTTCTCATCGGCAACGATAGTTCATTTCGCTCCACAACCCGCCTCCTTTGAATCCATGGGGACCCGATCTCAATATACGACTGTTCGGCGGTCGCCCGGGGGGCCCTGGGGCTCCCTTCCACCCCATCCAAACACACCTCCTTCTTCCCTCTAAGGGCTCTCAGACCCCACTCCTCCCGGCGTCCCCCTATCAAATTCCCGTTTAACACCGGATGACTCCTATACGCATACAATCTTTCAATACACTCCCCTGGAGGCACAGCCCCCGTCCCCGACACTAACCCAACGCCTCCCAGGTCCCCATTCCTCCCGTGACGCCCGTAAAACTGCACGGCCTCTGCCGTTCTTTTAAACGCCCTGCGCTGCCGACGCTTTGAAAGCTCTGCAAGGGATGCGTCTATTCGCGCGCTGAGCTTGCGGCGCGCGCGCGTCACGCAGTGTACTAGGTACTTGATGATCTCGTCGTAGCACCCCCCAGGCTCGCTCGCGTACGTGCTGCCACTGTGCCGCCGCCTGCAGGCGCGCTCAGCACGCATGCGCTCGGTCTCACGCTTCTTCGTCTCGGAGAACTGGGTCGCGATGACGACCAGGCAGAGGTTGATCATAAAGAACGCGCCGATCTGTGTGAACAGAACTGTTTCTCATTCTTCTTTTCATGCATGGCACGCCAGATACAAGTTACAATGGTGACCCTGAGCGCGGGTACAGTCAGCGGGTTATACAGATTAATCAACTGCGGCAGCTTTGGTTTTTGTTGGTAACTCTGATATCTGCAAGAAATTATAAAAATTGTTGTAAAACAGTGATAGGAATCAAATAAACGCCAAGTCACAGAGAAGGATCAAGAAAGTTGTAGAAGGAACAGAGAGGAGCTTACGACGATGAGAGCGACGAAGTAGATCCAGTCCCAGAATGAGTGCGCGTCTTGAATGAAGTACATGATGTCCACCCACCCCTCCAGGCTGATCACCTGCACCAAGCAAACACAGCACATTACTACCCAACATCGATGATGTAAGCAAAAATAGGAACCAATTTGTCGTCTTCAGCGATTTTAAGAGGAACAATCACACATACATGCATTTAGTGGTCGTATTCCCCACTAAGCAGGGCAGGCATTTGCCCTCCGCCTTCCGCTTTAGTGTTAGATTTAATATTTGAATTATTATACAATACTAGAATAATATTCAAGCATGTGAATGATATTCCTCGGACCTGAAAGATGGCGACCCAGGCGAGGCCGATGTTGTCGAAGGAGATGGCGCCACGGTAGGGGTTGCTCACGCCTGTCTTGCACAGCGTGTAGTACTGGTTCCAGTTGACGCAGCCTCCTGCCAACAATAGGAACTTTCAAACTAAAACACACCCACGCGCACGTTTTGTCGCCGCATTCCCGTTTACGCGTGAGTAGGCTATTTATAGCCATGGATTGGACACCTGCCCTCCACTTTATCCTGTCCGTCGCATCCTCACGTCTTAATCCCTTAGCTTTCATATCCTTTCAGAATTTTCAAAGCGAAAGCATCTTGAAAAGCATTCTATGATTTGGGATTTTTTAACTTTTAATCATCTTTCAACAGATTGGGTCCCATGGCAGATTGGACATCACACAATGGCATCTTCATTGAAATTTTAAAATTCTACAAGCGTTAAGATATTAACATTGCTCATTCAAGTTGCCTCGATTGCCTGATTTTCGTCATCGTTCAGAGAATCATCGCTGAATTGTGCATTCGAATTTTCACAATATTAAAGCGGACAGCAGTCAAGTTAGCTACGGTATAAGCGAGTGGCACAACGCTCAGCAATACTATTCGCGAGACCTTCAGCGTTGGGCCAGGCCGTGGAGGGAAGGGCCGAGTAGTTAGCGTGCGGCAGTGCCGAGTTGTTGCAGGGGACGCCGTTGATAACAAGGGAGGGTATCTCGGTGCAGTGCGTCATCCCGTCCTGATCGGGCTGACTGCAGACAAAGTCATTCTCGTCCGGCCGAATGTAGGGTTCTGTCAGCGACAAGCTGGAGACAAACGGGGACACATAATAGCAATGGAAACTTAACGCCAGTTTCGACGTCTATTAATAGTAAACGATGAGTAAATAGAAACAGTACATGGTTTTTGGTTGGCCGGTTGCTACAACTGAGAAGAAGTGAGCAAGCTTTTGTTGTTCTGGTTAGCTCTCGACGCGATAAATGATGCGAATAGATAGTCTGTATTTTTCTTTCCCTGACAGAAAAATGAAATGACTGACTCAACTTTTTCATTTACTTTCTCCATTAAATTTCCCATCTTCTGTTTTTCCTAAATTACATCTGCCAGGTGGTGCCCATGACGAGGGGAGGTCCCCGATGACGTCTTTCGACGCCGAACGGACTATGAGACCACACTTTCTTTCACTTGCTTCTGGTCAGTGCCGTTGGCCCGTGGCTGTTACTCGAACATCACTTAGCTCGCTGCCATTATCAGCTGATTTGTGCCATAAATAACAACAGGCCTGCCGGTTTATACCAACCGTCAAGATACTGCTGGTGGAACGCGGCAATAACATCAATGTTTGTTGTCAACAAACCGTTTGTATTGCAGAAAGCAATCATTGTGTAATTTCTATCATAAATAATTCATATCATCAAAGTTTTGTCGTTATAATTTTACACGAAACGCGGCGCCATCGTAGCGTGGCGTATTGCGTGGTGTAGCCATTCCTTAATGACACGAGCTCGGCGCTGTGAACAAGTACCGAATACAATCTACCGACAGCCAGTCATAAACAACCCCCGGATTAGCCGTCGAGCCACTGACCTACAACAGCCCCTGAGAAATCACTTTCCGTTTTTGAGGAGAAGAAGCTTTTGTTGTGACAAATAACTGCTGCATGAAGCTTGCTGAGACACACATTGTACCATGTAATGTAACGAGCGGAGCGTAGGCCTGGCAATCAACAATGTTAAACTCATGACTGGGGCTATTTCGATTGTCTCGTTTTGGGTTCAAATAAAAAGCAAGTTGTTTTTCAACGTCCTTCACCCATGAATAAAATAGACAGACTATAGTAGCCTATATGTAGAGTCCATCAATAGCCTGTGGCGTATCAACAGACGGTCAATTTGAACGATGCTTCTGCATAGAACATGTTGGGCGCTTCTTCGCAGCGTTTCTTTCATTTTGTTCTAGCAAACAATTTGTGGAGGGGGGGGGGCACCCAGCCCCTTGACGTTTATTTTTATCGTATCATAATTTCCCATCCCCGTCTTTTTAACCATTGAATCGTCGCGCCTTCGCCGAATCATCTACGCAACCTATAGCAAAGCCCCCACCCCACCCACCAGCTTGAAGATTTTGTCCCTGAATTTGATGTCGATTGAAATCAACAACCAAATCAAAATCCCCACAACACAACTAGTAAATCAGACCATTTTTGCCCTTGGTGACCCCCGTTCTACAAATCTAAAAACCACTGGCAAACTGAAAAAAAAATCACAGATTTCGTGACCCGCCTCCCCCTTACGAAATCCCCAAAGCGGCACTGATAACTGCCGATGCCATGGTAACTCTGCCCGTATGCTTGGCGCCGCAGACCACTCGGCTACCGCAGCGAGATTGGAATTTAATTTCATCGAAAACTAATCAGGGGTCCAATTGAAGCGGTCACACACTGGACACTTGATGCAAGAAATACCAGAATGCAGTTCGATGCGGCTACAAGTGCAAAACGTGTTCTTGCTCGCGTCGCACGCGTTTTTGTTTTTGGCTGGATTTTGTAGCGTCGGCAAAATGGGGTGATAATTTGCGATACGATACGATCATCACGAAACACGGAGTTGTTTCCATCGCGTCCGCACACACGGCTCTCACTATCTGCCGCGTGTAAATATTCGTCCTATATGGGTGGTCACCGCCTGGAGGCTCGCCATTCAATCACTTTCACCATTTGCGTCTTCCGAGCTATTTGTCGCATTTATCATACGCATTGAATAACGAACCTCAAGTCGCGTAGTCATGATGCCGATAATGCTAAACCTGCGATTGATTCTAGAGTAGATGCGTAGCCTAGTGACTTGAATAGATGCAACAGGTCACCATCATAGCAGACAACAAACCAACAATGAGGAAATCTGATGCGTCTGATGTTTTGTAGCACAGTCGCTGTAAAAGAAATTGCAGTACAAAAAAAGTTAATTTCTAGCACGCTTTTGTGTGCGAAAGCAGCACTTAAATTAATCACCTGTATTCGAAGTCTAATTAAGAACTGTCATTTTTGTCAAGCAGCGCTTTTACTATACTTGTACTATACACAATGTCGTGAGTTCTCTTAAATTAATAACCTGCAACTCAAAGCCTAATTTCGTATCATCATTTTGTCAACCAGTTCTTTTACTATTTGCATTATGCATGCGAGTTCTTTTGAAGTATGTCAAATGACCACTTCAAGATGCGTGCAGTGCCTTACAACAAGCTGACTGGCACGTGACGCAAGTCTTACTTTCGTCGTGTGTCTAACGAACGCCCTAATTCGACTCCATTAACTCTAACGAGCCAATCAGAGACGCCGACACAAAACGGTGGCGAAGCAAAAATCTAATTTAGTTGATTTCCTCTTTGAGGCGAATGCGAATCTGGTCTGTACGTTTTAGATACTCACATGCTAGCTTAGCAACAAAGAACAGTTACTAAGCCTATCGAGTTCAGACGTACTTTTACGTCCATCGGTTACTTAAGTAAAGAGTCACTTATGTAACCGTACCTAATACCTAGTGCCTAATGTCAGCTGCTTTAACATTGGATGCTCAGATTATTTATGATTTGTCTTGCAAAAAATTAAGAAGCAAGTATATTTTACTGTGGTATATGAGAAAAATAAAAATTTTTACGGAAATACCAGACAATACATATACCAGATCAATTGTCTGGTATTTGCGTTAAATTTTGCATTTAACACACATACCAGACACTTAATCGCTGAACAATTGTCATTGAACTAGATCACATTATTGCACAGTTGTTCCGCACGTGCGAAACGCACTTTATGTTTGATGAAAAGTGCACGCACTTAAACGCACTTAATTCTGTGAGC
>JAQIWG010001232.1:0-25691 GCA_034695025.1 Chamaedrilus cognettii
TTGTAGTCTATGATTTATTGTAGTCTATGATTTATTGTAGTCTATGATTTATTGTAGTCTATGATTTATTGTAGTCTATGATTTATTGTAGTCTATGATTTATTGTAGTCTGTGAGAATTATAGACCCAGGCATTCAACTTGGTTTCAATATTCTAATTCAGCAGTGTAATTCGTTAACTGTAGTTCGATATTTTAGTTTAAATGCATTCTGTGGCTGTGGGGCTTTGCGGCTTTGCGGCTTTGCGGCTTTGCGGCTTTGAGACTTCGAGACTTTGGGACTTTGAGACTTTGCGTTCCTGGGTCATCTCTCGAAGGCATTTCTAGCGATTTTCTTTTTATAGTTAAGGAATGCAAAGTTTGTGAAATAAAGGTGTCTGAAGTGTTCAAGATTTATCTCCTAGTCGGATATTTAAGTTAAAATCCATTAGCAAGTTGGCGCTATTTTTAAGCGTTTTTCATCATTTTCGTCGTTATAATGCAGCAAAACCAGTGAGGCATTAAAAGTCATTTGTGAACACGAAAATAAATTTTGGACACATCTTCATTATTGATTGGGCCTGTATAGTGTACGTGACAAAAGTTCATCCTTTCTGTCATCATAATGCTTCTTGGCATTAACTGAAATGTTTATTTATAGCGCATCAGCAGCCTATGCTTCACTACTGCGCTTCTGCGTCGGTTAGAATGCGCTCAGAATTACTATTTCAGCTAATTTTCAAGTCTCCACGGCAAAGAAACTTAGTATTGGCTCAGCATTCTGACATTGGCGTAATTTTATTCCACAAAAAATCCTTTTAGAAAGCGCTTCCCAAGAACGCGAAGCAGAGGAAGCTCGGTATGACAGTTCATTTCTGCATTTCTCCTTTTCTCTCAAGTCTCAACCAAAAAACAAACAAATTGATCCCGCGTCGGGTCGGGTCGATCAATCTCAATTGGTCACCAAACGTCCAATCAACGTCGAGATACGCCCGAGCTCCGTGGCTTCCCCGATGCTTTCCTAATCATCTTAGGGCGCTGCCAATAAGACGCCAAATTGGAATGTAAATAGGTCGACACGGGCCGCAGACCGCACGGCTGCACGTCCAAGTGCAGCTCTGGTGATCAATGGCAGCGCAGCTTGTCAGACGGACGCGTTGCAACACAAACGAACGTTTTGATGCTGCACTGGTCACCATTAGTACTGTAAGTTGTAGTCCAGTAATGATGCGATAAATGATGTGACAAATGATGTAGTAATTCGCGTGATAAAAAATACCATGGACAAGTAGTAGGCCGTGACAATGATGTGATCGCTGGGCTAGGCCTGCGTCGCTTTCTATGTTTAACAAACCACATATGATCTAGATTCTTAGAGCCTATCATTGTCATGACTGCAGTGACCACGTAGAGACGACTGCAATATGGCAGCCGACAGTAGTCTATCAGGTTCATGTAGGAGGCACATACTCCTTCCGAGTCTAATATTATATATTAAAAAGGAAGATAGATGAGGTGGTGTCTCAAGTCCCGACCTGTGGTGGTGAAGTCTATCTCTCTACGCACCCTACAGTTAGCACTAGATGGACCCGAAGTCCAGTCCAGACTTATGGTGACGTCTATCTCTCTACAGCCCACAGTCATAGCACTAGATGGATCCTAAGTCCCGACCTATGGTGGTGACGACTGTGATGCAGTAGAGCAGCGCGCCCGCGAAGCTCCACTGTATTTCCATGTTCGCGTCCGTCCCGTCCCACCCCCTCTTCTTGGCCGCTTGGAACATCTGCACGTCGTAGTTCCCAAACAACGATAACAAACCTTGGTATTTTGCTTAACGCTACTGCTACAAGAAGTAATGCATGCATCGTCAGTCTCGACGCTTAACTGCCATTTCAGCAGCGACCGACATCATTGGGGACTCGGTTCCCTGACTTTTCATTATTCTACAGTTATACCTACTACTACAATGTCATGCATACTCCCCAGAATTCAACAACTTTAAATTTGTCGATGCGCATTACTTCATCTACGATTTTGGGGCGATCCTATAAATCACGCAGTTAGCAGCTAACGCTGGTGTCGAGGAGTAAAATTTGCCCGTTTCACGCGTCTCTAACGTAGGTTTTATTTCACCATATTAAAGCGCGATGTATATAGGATCGCCTTTGTTACTATCTTTACACTTCTTTCTTGATGACCAGCAAAAGCCCACCTCACGACGCAGCAATACGATAAGTTATCTACATGTCCGAGCCCAACGCTCACAGCCCACAACCCCCTTCCCCCTCTCCAGCTCCCCTCCCCAGCTCCCCCGCCAGCTCCCCCCACCCAGCTCCCCCTCCCCCCCCCCAGCTCCCGTCCCCCTCCCCAGCTCACCCGGCGCGTGTACTCCTCCAGGATGCGGTCCGCCTCGGTCGTCCAGTCGACGGGAAACAGGACGTTGAGTGTCTCCGTCACGTTCCACAGCCTCCTCACGTACTCGCCCCTCGTCTCCCGCATGTCGCCCTTGGTCGCCAGCTCGTGCGCCGCCTCGAGCCGCACGAACACGACGCCCCCCAGGACCGTGTAACCCACCAGCAGGCAGCACGACCCCACCGTCGAGAACAGGAAGGCGACGAACTGTCGGCAGCAGTCAGCGCACTTCTCCCGCCGCTGCCGGCTTCCCGACACGTCCTCTGTGGTCGGAGGACAGTCGGGAACCTTGGAGGAGTCCGGGTCGATAAGCGGTGGTTTTTTACAGAAAGAAGGCGTATCCCAAACGGATTGGCTAAATCTGACGTCATCGTGGCAGTGAGACTGGGCCAATGTGACGTCATCGGTGCGCGGTAGTGATTCAAGTCTGGGAGTGGTATGCTGAGGAAGAGTGACGTCATCATCAGGTTTCTGTTTTTCGTTCAACTTGCTTATTTCAGCGGGATATCTACAATAGAGACTAGTGGACGTCAACGGTTGATTAGCCGTGGGGGAATTGCATAATGTAGATTTAGACAAAGAACTGGAAAAAGAAGCGCATTTTGAAGCGTCTGGCATTGGCAGCCCTCGCCGCTCGTTGATAAGTCCCGGTAGATGTTGCTGTGTTGAGATATCTTCGTTTGTTGGTTTCATTCGTGACGTGGGGCGGTGCGGAAACAGACTAGCGACTCCGCGAGCGTTGTTGCCGTTGCACGACGCGGTGTCAGCCAGGCTGGCGGAGGGCACGCCGTTAGGCCGCAGCGCAGAGGGACAGAACGTCGTGCATCGAGGCGTCAACAAGTCCGAGTCTGAGTTTAAACATAGGGGAGTAGACCTAATATTAGAAGTAAGAAGTAACAAATAAAATAAGTCAACAGAACCATGCAAAACAATAATCATATCACAAGGGTTCATTGGGTATATGAATTAATAGATAATCATAATTACTTGGTTGGGCTATAATGAATAAATCAATCAATCAAATCGGACAACTTATTTAGCGCCGTAACATGACCTAAGTCATCATGAATATGTTGAACAAGTAGAGCCTAATAAGTCAGTAACTAGCTTACCAAGTTACTACCATGTGCACTAAGATCAGAAATACCGATTTAGTTACTTTTTAATTGCTCTATAAGGGCGGAAGCTCTCAAAGTAGCCAACGCACGATGTATCCATATAACTTTACTATAACCTAGGATGCCGAGCAACAGGGAGCAAAATTCTTCGTGCCAAGTAGCACAACCAGTCACGTGCATACTATATTTTCTTCATGCTGCGTACTTCAGAGTTGACTTACCCAGTAGGGGTTCGATTCCTTCCTCATCATCCCCCACAATCCTCGTCCCCCTCTCACCCTTCTCTGCCCCACCCTCATTCATATTTAGTCCCCCCGGATCAACCCCCTTCAGAGCCCCGTCTCGTCTCATGACTCCGTCCCGCCCGCGCGCGCGTTTCCTGCCCCCATACCGGGGCAGGACGCGCGCCCGCTGTTCCCCTAGAAGAATGAAGCGCTCCGCGGGGAGCTCCCCCCCTGGGCCCCCGCAAGGGAACAAACACTCTGACTCTGAAAGGGGAGCAGAGCGTGTCCGGGGTGGATCGGGTGTTGGGCCGAGGAGTGGGATGTTTGGATCCGTCATCGTATCAGGATTGAACGGCATCAACGACTAACAAAGGATTAAATGAAGGCTCGAATCCTTTCGATTTCATCTCAGCGGTTGAATTAGCTAGGTTGACCTATATTGAGACTATAAATCGTATAAACTTACATCAATCCGTCTGCATGGTTGGTTTAGAATAAACCGAGCAGCCTATAGCGCATTTGAACATTTTCCTTCTCTTTTCGAATGCCGAGATGCGCGAGCACTTCATTGATAATCGTTTATAACTTATTTCGTTGTTTTTTCTTGTTTATATTGCCATAAATTTGTGCAAAATAAGACTTTTCATATACCGAAAATTGGCGTACTAGTACATGCAGGGCGTACCTTGTGTACTAGTACGATAATCCTTCTCGGAATTTATAATCCACTTGAGTTTCTGCTTGTAGTCCTTTGGTGCATTAGCAAGCCTCTGCTCGTAAATCAAAGTTGGCATTTCTATGTCCTATTGAAATTTGAATACCGCACAACGGCCTACCTTACTTTTCGTGAAATCTGAGTGCAGCGCTCTGCCAAAGACAAGTTTTGCACCCAGGCGCTGACCATATGCTATATACGCCTATACGGCGTAGCGTGCGAGCATGATCTGTGCCCTTCATGGCCGCGCCGTCAGGCCACAGACGTGTGCAGGGCTGTGCGCCCCTCCGTCAGACGCTGCCCGGGGCGGATCCGTGACACATGTCTCCACGGGCGCTGACGGATGACGGCTGCACGAGGGATGCATGTCCTCGGCCAATGAGAGGCGAGGGTTGAAAGTGTTTTAGCAAGGTGGGTTTGAATGTTGAGATGAGAAAACACTTTAAAGGTAAATGCTTGAGTTCAGTAACAAACTTGACGATCATGGGGGGAGGGGTTGAGTTGAGAAAGCGGGCCGGTGCTTCGGGGATGAGAGGGGGGAGAGCTGCAAAGCTTAGATGGGGGATTTTCAGTGAGATTACTTAGAAATGGTGAATCTCGATACTCCACGAGCTTTTTTAGCATCGTGCATCGTTGAAATTTCAGTAGTTCAACCCCTTTAACCCCCACCCCCCACCCCCCACGCCCCCCCTCCCGTCGACACGAGCGCCAGGATACACGATCGCCTCACGTCAAGAAGGAACATCGCGGAAATTGCCACGCCGTCGTCCGCAACCTTTTGAGAAGCCATTCTTGGGCGCTCGGTGGCCGAGTGAGGACCTAAGGGGGCATGAGCGGCGGCCAAGTGAGGAAAGACTAGGAGGCATTATCTTGGGGTCAGTCGCGATCTGTTCCAATCTCTCCGCTTGCTTTTCGCGCACGTCTCGATCTCCTGTCTCGTTTGCATTTTTGACTCCATTTATGAGATTAGGACATGGGCGGCTGCTTAGCGTTGAGAAGAAGATCTCAACTATCGAAGAACTAAATTACCAATCTAAGAAACTCTTTCAATAGACCGATTTTCAAATTAAGAAACAAAAATTGGAGTCATGCGCCCTGCTTATGTCGGACAACGATATTTTTTTTAATACGACACCAATCTGTTTCTTTTCATTCAACTCCTGATTCTTTGTTTCATGCTCCTACCCGCACCTACGATTCAAGCAAATGATGTTTTTCCAGCTCCGTTTGCATGACATATTTTTGGTGCGTTAAAAGTGCAATATACATACATACATACATGCTTACGTCTTCCGCTATTCGACTCTCCTTAGTCCATGGGCCTACCGTGAAAGCGAAGCGCGGCATGTATAATTCACAGCAGCAGCTCTCACGCTCTTTCATTATTCACGAAATGAACAAAGGGTAGGCCTAAGTCTAAGCATTCACGCATTATGAACTACACAGCACGCATAATACAGTCTGGCAGGATGCAGCGAAGCTCTGCCGTGTAGTATTTTAACGACTCGCATTCAAACGAAAATCTAAAAAAGCGATGATTAATTGCTATCGATTTACCCGAGCACCACGGACAATAAAGTACCCTTTATCGTCCTCCAGTCTTTCTCGCGTGCAGCAGAGATGCCGATTGGTGCATCGGGGCTTTCATCGTTTCAGTTCTAGGCACAATGAACTTGCAAATTGGCGTGCGCCAGTTTCATTCGCTGCGACGTTTCACAGATTTGGGGAGATACGTGATTATGTGACAATGGTTCCTTGAGCCTTTTTTAGAGCGTACGCTAGCCTACTTTGTGGGCCTGGCCTACCGAAGTAATAGTTTCGTTGAAAATCGAATGTAGAACAAAGTTATACGAGCTTCGACGTGAGGCATATTATCGTCCATTAACGTTGAGTTTGAAGCGTAAAACAGTCGCGACTGGCGCTTACATCTGAAATGGAGAGCGTAGTGAAATGATCGTGCGCATCATCCCGCATTGAAGTCACGTTCTAACCAGACGCTTAATCTTCACGAGCCTTCCCATGCAGCAGCACGCAGTCACCTGCAGTTAGAGCCTCGCGTCAAGGCTGCAGTAGCCTCTAAATCTATGGGAACAGATCTATGTACAGATATGTGGGAACTTCTGAAGACAGACGACAGCGATGGTTCACTGACGCCTGACTGCGTCCCTGTGCGTACGACGCTGTTTTTAACGACGCCAAGTCAACTTGCAGCGCACAGGCCTAACGCGATTTCTAAACAGCAAAACTTTTTAAAACCAATAATAATAATTAATTCCACGACCTTTCTATCAAAATAGACCACAGCGAACTTTTGATTTGGTCCGATTGACAGCTAACTATTTCTCAGCATCGTGATTATAGTGTGCCTATAGGCATCTGCTGCAAGCAACTAGAGCCTATACCTGTCTTTTCCAGCGCCAGAATTAACCGGTATATAGGGAACGTAATGATAATGTATGCCATAATAAAATGGGCCACTGAGGGTAGCCATCTGTTGCCAAGTGTTTCTCTATTGGACCCACTCAACTGCTATCAGGCTTTCGTTTAGAACGGAATACAGGTCTACTATTTTAACCTAGTGCTAAATGTATAGGCGCCTTTATAATGACGATAGCTCGACTGATACAGTCCAGCTCTACGCGAGAAGTCCAGCCGACTACAGGCTATAATGGCGCGCGTGTGTGGACTGTGGAAGCGCCAGCTCTCTGTAGATCATACACGCTCTGCTCACGTGCAGTCCTCTCGCACTGACCGCTCTCACCCTCACGCACAGACAGCCGCGCCGCCCTGCGAGCAACGGAGATAAGACGTTAAGCGGCTGCAGCAGCGATGGGCGGCGATCCATCCTGAGCTACTGCACGCCCTCACGTCCTCTGCGTGGTCTGGAGAGTGTCGATCAGGAGATAGATCTGCCAGTGCGAGCCCCGTGCACGGGCGCGTGCTGCGTGAAGCAGTGTGGATCGTGATCCACTGTCAGGACATGGATCGGGCATTGAAGTAAATGTGATTATGATGATGGGTAAGCTCATTATTGAAAAAATTGGATAGAGTGAGCGTTTGCAATTTGACAAAATGATAACAATGTTGCTGAGGCCTATTCTCGCACAGATCTCATAATTTCATAATCCTCTCGCGACCGATTTTTGCCCACAGCCTGTACTCAATGCTCATCGTAGTAGCTGTTTGATTGCCATGCTATCCATTCATCTAGGATAGGCTAATAATGCTTTCAGCTTTCACGACTTTTCCGACGGTCAGTACCGTTGTCACACATCCGCTGCATGGTTTTACACTGTATCCTTGCGCCGACTCGTCACACATCCGCTGGCGCTGTATCCTTGAACCGACTCGTCATCGACTGTGTTCGCTGTGCAGCGAAGCGTGAACGGATGCGTGGCGGACTTAATTGAAACTGACCCGTCGGGGTGCGGAGCGCGCGCTTCCTCCCATAAGTCATCAGTCGACCCCCGCGGGACCGCATGCACTACTCACTGCACACTCGCATTAACTTTGCCTATAGAGTCGGCTGCGGCGCACAGAAATATCAAATTGAAAATTGAATCATCGATCGAGTGCAGTGGCGTCTCCAGCTATGGGGCACTGTGGCACGTGCCACACCTAAACTTTTCATAAAACACTTCTAATTACGAAATAATTCAGTTTATATTAGAGAATGCCTGTAATATATTTCAAATCCAGCTATTCATATTCTTAGCTGACTAATTCTTCATAAATGATGAAGATGCGAATTGATAACAAAAATTCAGTACTATTATGCAAATTTTCACGCGCCCCACCTGAACTTAAATTTTGACGACGTTACTGATCGAGTGCGTTGGGCTGCATTGTATTAATCTATATATCGCCCATCCTAGAATAGATGATATCAAGCCTATGCACAACCAGCAGCTGCACATTGTTTGGATCCAACTACTGTACTTGCACTGGCCCTGCAGGGCGTGCATGGACCAACGAGCTAAAAGCAAGCATTATGTGACGCATACGTACATGATACATTTCATTTCACTGCAGCTAGCTGTCTCATAACCTAAGCTCTCGATGAATTGATCACTTTGTCTTCAGTTATCTCTGCGCAGGATTCAGGCTTCGTAGGAATGTCTGCGATTTCGGGGAAGCTAATCTCGCGTCAGATTGCTAATATATATAGGCCTAGGGTTATCACTTTTATTCGGCGCCCCAGTTCGTGCCGGGCCCTTCCCTCCGCTCTGCGAGACTATGATAGCCGCGCCGCAGCTCTTATCTCCTTCTGGTTCTAGCGCATGTTGTGTCCTGGACCGCGTCACTCGGTGCAACGCCGCTGCGTTGCCACGGCCTGCAATACTTGTCGTTCGTCGGGAGACCATTCGTGGCACCTAAACTCCTATTTAGTTCCCAGTCTTCATGTACGCCTATTGGTTGCATCAAATGATTCAATCTGCAGCCTTCGCCCTCGAATAGTAACCTCCCTTTGAAGCACACCAAGCGAGCACAAAACGACATTTTCCCCCGTAACACGTCGAGAGGCCTGCATCGTCTGCATGGCGCGTTATGGAAGTATTATTTTTACTAATTTAGAGGTACAAAGTTATAAGAATTATTTAAAAGCGGATCTCGTCACAATGTACTTTTTTCCAGTTTGCCGGCCGCACCGTTGCCAGCCAATGGTCATTGCCGATCGAAAAAATAAATTAAATAAATTGATCGAGTTTTGAGTTTAGGGGTTAGGGCCCCGTTAGGGTTAGCAAGTTAGGGTTAGGACTAGGGTTAGAGTCGGGGTTAAGGGTTTTAGGTTAGAATGAGCATGACCGGCAACGGTGCCGGCAAAGGTGCGGCGAAGGTAAAATCTTACGCGACCGGCGACCATTGAGTTAGTATATAATATAGAGCCGGCGACCCGTTTGTAATTATTTGACGTCACGCTTTAAATTTGAACCACTTTTAGGCATCTACCGGAAATTTGTCGTGGCATTGCAAACCGGAAGTTGTTTTAATCCTTTTTGTTATATTTGTCCCTTCCATCCCCGTAGTTAGGCAGATAATGTCCCCTTGCGCCGCCTCGCTGGGCGGCGTCCTGCTGCTGTTCGCCCTCCTCGGGGCCCTGCTGGGGGCCAGCCAGGCTTACTTCATTCATATCGACGCGCACGCGGAGGAGTGCTTTTTCGACCAGGTCTCGTCGGGCACGAAGCTCTCGCTCATGTTTGAGGTGGCCGAGGGGGGCTTCCTCGACATCGACGTGACGGTCAGTGCTAAGACACGTCTTTGCTGGTAGTCAATTTGTCTCTTGAGAAAGTTCGTAAATCGTTACTCGTCGGTTATGAAAAATGTGAGCCCCAGGCCCAGGACGACTTTTTAGAGAGTTAAGCTTAGAGAGAGGTTTTTAATTTTTACAGAACAGATATGACACTCAATCGGGTCGAGCAATTTAGTGATCTCAGATCATTTAAATAACTCGCTATTGGCTAGTTATTTGAATGATCTGAGATCATTTAAATAACTCGCCAATAGCGAATTATTTAAACGATCTGAGATCATTTAAACATGCGACAAAAAATTATGACACTAACTCTAACCTAGCCTAACCCGAACGCAGCTGTAAATCTAATACTCGAAAACCAAGTATACATAACGATTGATTTTGTTGAGTAAACAATTCATTTGCAAGCTAGTACTGTTAAAGCAGTTGGCCCTGCGCGCAGATAACGGGCCCGGACGGCAAGGTGATATACGCCGGTGAGCGCGAGTCTAACGGCAAGTACACGTTCGCCGCGCACGTCGATGGTGTGTACCGGTACTGCTTCAGCAACAAGATGTCGACCATGACGCCCAAGATCGTTATGTTCACGATGGATGTGGGCGAGAAACCCAAGACTGAGGTCGACAAGGACTCGGAAGGTAATGGCAGCGTTTGCCATGATCTGCCTTTGAGATTTTCTCAGACTTTCTTGAACTCTGCTACAAAAGCTTTGCTGTACTTCTACTCTCTGTGCCATGTGACTTGTTTGCTGTAATTATATGCGTTTAATTCGTGCAAGGACAGATATCAGGCAGTAAAGAAAAGAAAAATGGAAGATGTAATGTTCTTCAATAGTTAGGCTATTAAAAATATTCGGACTACTGCGCAGCATCAGGAATATCATTGGATGCTGTTATGTTGAATATGTTCATTACTTTGCTCAGTCACTGACTGTTCATGCCGCTGTGCACATCGCTGCCAATCCTAGTACTGCAGCTAGTACTGCCCATTCAGTATAGCCACGCTGTTCTCCGCGCTTGTACGCGTAGTTTGTGTGCGCAGCGACTCAGGGCAAGTTGGAGGAGATGATATCCGAGCTGTCGACCTCTCTGACAGGGGTCAAGCATGAGCAGGAGTACATGGAGGTCAGGGAGCGCATCCACCGCGCCAGTGAGTACCACTACCCTGACCCTACCCTGCTGCCTTCTGCCACCCCGCCCTGCCTCCGCCATCCCACCGATCCTAACCATGATTTAATCTGCCCCTGACCCTAATCCTAACCCTTGCTGACAGGCGTCCAGCATGTGTTCGTCTAAATGCAACATTTGGCTGCATGACTTTCAGTACCACATGTAATTCCGTGATTAAAAATATTATGTAATTAGCAATAACATAATTTTTTCCTATTTGAACAAAACTTATAATTGCGCATTGACTTTTTGCAGCTACATGCTTGCCTACTATTGCTTGCTGATATTTGTATGCTCAATGCTGTCTGTTGTGTCGTTGGCTGCAGTCAATGACAACACAAACTCGCGCGTCGTGCTGTGGTCGTTCTTTGAGGCTCTAGTGCTCGTCGCCATGACGATCGGTCAGGTCTACTACCTCAAGCGCTTCTTTGAGGTCCGGCGCGTCGTCTAATCTACGCACTGTGAGACGTGTCTCACGCTTGTGTGGTCTGTGCGATCAGCAGATGCTGGAATGATGCTGACTAATCAATGAATTTAAACTACGCACTGCGACGTGAACCAGTGAATGGACCTCTGCACGATTTACAGGCTGTAGAATAATGTTAAACTTTGAATATAAACGGCTCTGCGAGGCGAAACTGAAAGGAGCTGTGCGTGATTTGTAGGCTGCAGTATAATGTTGAATTCTATGAATTTAATCTACGTACTGCGATATATTGTGAAACTTGCATCCTAGATGCGATTTGCAGACCGTAGAATGTTGCTTTGTCAATGGGTTTAAGTGCTGCGACTTCTGTTTCAGCGTTTTTGAATATTGTGTTTTGCACACATGACGTGCAACGTTTGGATAAAGATTCAAATTGTCATGGATTGATATAATCGTCTCTTTCGGTATTTGTTACCCTGATCTCGATATACGAGTTGATGAAGCTAGCTTTAGCGACAATGAAAAACAACAACAATTTTTTACTCAGATTTGCAAATTTGTGCTCCAGTCACTCCAGTGCCTTTTTCAGTGGCCGACATGAAGGCTACTGGACACTATTATTGACAACAACGCTGTGTTGAAAGCTAGAGGACAAATTAAAATTTTGTTTAAATTTAGAGATCTGCTGTTGAGTTATTGTGAAGTGAGTAAAGAACATTTTGTTTGAATCTCATTTTTGTGAAATGTTTTAAAATTAAATGTTAGATTATTGTGAGGGGCACTAACACATCACGAAGGTTCTTCTGATAGGCCTAATCATTGCAGAACAAAGAATCAAACGGTAGCGTTGACACCGCTGACTCTAATAGGCTACTGCTGAGCAATAATTGCTTAACACTGAAACAAAGCAGCTAATGATTTCTCATTTTTGATGTTTTATTGCGATGGTTTAGATGTATTTTGACACACTGCTGGACATAAAGGCGGACCAATAAACTTGTAGCAAAAAGACTCGTGGCTGAAATTAATATTATTATTAGCCGACAAAATAAGCCTTACTACTAATAATAAGACTACTCTACTTTTATATGCTATCTATGGTCTACAAAATGGCGACGTCCATTGATTGATTGCAGAAGTAAACAAAATTGTTGATTAGCGAATATAGACGTAAGTGCGTGTATAAATCATGCGCTGCCCCTTCAAACTTAACTCTGAACTCTGAATATTGGTTACGTGTAGTGTTATGATGGGCACAGTGTGGCTAGTGTAGACCCCCCCCCGAGGCGTGTCACTGCTTACGAATGAGTTCCATATGCGCTGCGCCGCTGCGTCATATTCATGGAAGTAATTATACTGCCATGAATACTGCGCACTAGCATTACAATGTAGGCCTAACAACATTTGAACAATTTATCGAGCAGTACTTAATTTAGTAAATATAACGAGCTATCGTATTCGAGTAAAAATAAGTAAAAATGGCAATGAATAGTATAAAAGACCTGTTGATTGCCTAGTTGTGGATCTAATTTTCTGTAATCCGTCGATTTCACCGCTTGCCAGGTTATTTGGTTGAGGAAAGAAGTTTTCGCCAGGCCACCCCCCTTACCTGCTCCTAAGTTCAGTTTCGGAGGGAAAAGACCTCAGCTGAGCAAAATGGTCTATGTCAAGTGAGGGCGCTGATATACATGCGGTACGATACTAATAATGATACTGTGCCAACGATAGACTTCTGGCTCATAACGGGTGCAATGAGATTAACATCCATGACTGCCTTGAGTTGACTTTCGTATGCCGATGAAGTTTATTTTTGTTACAAAAATAGCGTATAGATTTAATTGCGTTCTGATGTTATTCGCAGAATATAAAGCGGAGATTCGTCGTAAATGTTGAACACTTTGTGACGTCACGTCTCATCGTGTCCGCCCCTTGTGGCTGATATGCAGCCGTGGCGGGAAATGCTCCCCCAGTTGCTGCTGCTGCTGATCCTGCTGCTGAACGCGCTGCGTGCTGCTGCTGCAGCAGGGTACCCGCCCACAGGCATGCCCACAGGCATGCCCAAGAGTGGGGGAACATTCAGGCATGAGATCAGAATGCCAGGAATACGCACTTCTAAGGTTTGAACCAAGGCTTGAATAATCATGCTCAAAACAATGCCAAATTAATTTTTACCTCAGATTACCTTGCCCATCTTATACGAATATGTTGATAATGTCACATTTTAATTCTGTTTCATAGTGTATATAGGAGGTTTCTTGCATCGGCAAAAATTTTGCTACCTACGGATGAATTTTTTAAGCAATTATTTTGAGAATAAATAAATTATTCTACATTGTGGACACTCTGCTGCCTAAGCCCATCTCTGAATCATGCTAAGTGAGCACTCAGGACACTTAGTTGCGTGCTTATGAGCAGTGATCAAATTACTAAACTAAGTAACCTACTATGACGTAATGCTGCGTTGGTGGTTTTCTGTTGCTAGGAGGACGAATACATCTGTGTCGGGTGGGATATACCCGAGGATGATCTCTATGTCGGTGGGTTTGGCTCCCGATATAATCGTCTAACTTATCGTAGAGAATTGTGTAGATGCGATTTATTTCTGGTTTGATGCGGTGGATTATCGGCTCGGTGTTATATAAGTAATTATAACTTACGATATATATACCGAGTACCGTGTATGCGTAATGAGCGAGTTCTGTTGGTTGTTCAGTCGAGTTTGAGGCGCTGGCAGATGGCTCCACCGTGCATCACATGATACTCAACAGCTGCGGCAGCGCTGACGTCAGCGTTCGGTCTGTGCCTCATTCCCGTCTCACCGCTCTCTTGTCAAATATATCTTATGGTTTATGGTTTAAGATGCGATTGGTTTGGGCTGAATAAGAGTATATATACAAGGAGTAGTGTAGTAGTCATTTTTTAGTCCTAGTTTAATTAGTTTAATTTTTTAATTAATTTAATTTTTGGCCCTAGCCCAAAATGGCTTTTCATTCAGACGTTGTTTGAATTTTTGTTGACATCCATATTTTAGAGTGAGTTTTTCCATCAAGTGTTAAAATTTTATCCAAGGTCATGACGTCATCACACCCAATAAGCGCGCTGAACGCTTGATCTATGGTTAATTTAGCGCCATGTGATTGGCTTTTGCGGAATAAATCTTGGATTAAAATTTAACGGTAGATTGAAAAACCCGGCCTTTATGTTTTATTGAGGATTGGTATAAAGTACCCAAATAATTATCAGCTGTTGTCTACTGTTTGCTGCCTGTAGCATGCGATATAGAGACACTTGTGTATTTAACTAAATGTGTTTTTGGAAGACTGGTGATGGTGAACATGGATAATTTTGAGAATAATTGATTAATTAAGTAATTAATTGATTAAGCTCAGTGTGTTGCTGGTAGCTGTAGCCCCCGGATGATGAGGGTGTTATGATGCAGGAAGGATTGCAGCATGTCATGTGACAGCGACGAGAAGATCATGTTTGCGTGGGGGCGCAACGCTCCCCCCACCCAGCTGCCTAAAGGTCTCTTGCTTATGTTGGTATCAATACCAACACCAGAATAACAAGTTTTTAAAATTAATTGTAGGCCATGCCATTTACATTTGTTAAACACCTGCTTGGTAGGGTTTGTGGGAGTGGAGCTGTGGAAGGACAACGTTGGATGTAATATAGCTTAGACATATAAATTGTTTACCTCAGACTTGCACACTACATGAGGTAACTTTTTGTGGCATTCACTTTGAATATACCTAAGCAGTTTAATATGTTTTTTGTGGTTTGTGCGCTCTGTGCAGACATAGGGTTGAGGGTCGTGGGTTGTCGTTTGTGCGCTCTGTGCGTTCTGTGTTTTGTGCGCTCTGTGGAGACATGGGGTTCAGGGTCGTGGGTTGTGGTTTGTGTGCTCTGTGCAGACGTGGGGTTCAGGGTCGGACGACAGTCAGGCAGTCGCTACCTCATCCTGCAGCTTCACTACCGCATGCCCATGAGTCGTGAGTCCCTCCACTGCAGCTCCTCTAACTCTGAGGCATTGACTCCGTGTCACAACGATGCTTGAAGTATGGTTCACTATCAGAGCTTCGCTGAAGATTTTCTTTGAAATCTTTCAACGAAACCCTTCAAGATTTTGTGCGAAGGAAATAGGGACAAATTGATTATATATACATTTAAATACATTTAAATAACATTAAAATACATTAAAATACAGAGTCCATTGCCATACGTTAAAATGCATTAAAATACAATCCAATACAGTGAATTGCAATACAGTGATTGGTTGTATTGATTACAATTGTCTTATCATCATCATGATTGATCCTTATCTACATTGACCGACTTAATGAAGATTTGTACAAGATTTCCCTGTCTAATGTTCACACCACAATATTTGTTTTCTTTTTCAGATATGCTGCATGCTATGGTGGTAAAATGAGCCACTTGATGCAGCACTAAGTCAGAATTAAGTTATGGAGGTCCACTGACTGAGGTTGTTGAATGTACAGAAAGCGACGCCCCGGATGTGTCAGGAGTACGCATCAGTCTTACCAAGAGCCGGTACTCGCTCCATCTCTCATTTCAGCTTTGCTGCTGCTGCTGAGCTTAGTTTAATTTATGTGAAATTGATATTATAGAATTTTTGGAAAAGTTAATTTCTGGATATGGTTGACCCATTACATAGCCTTTGAATACTGAGCTTAAATGTTGAAACGTTGATTTGATTACATATAGTGATAGAAGTGTTTTTGATTAGGAGTTGTTTTTGAGAACATGTTAAAACAACTAGTTGATATTGTGTGTGGCAGGCAGCGCTGCAGTGCAGGGATATACCTGTTTGTTGTGTGTGGCAGGCAGCGCTGCAGTGCAGGGATATACCTGTTTGTTGCGTGTGGCAGGCAGCGCTACACTGCAGGGATATACCTGTTTGTTGCGTGTGGCAGGCAGCATCTACACTGCAGGGATATACCTGTTTGTTGCGTGTGGCAGGCAGCGCTGCAGTGCAGGGATATACCTGTTTGTTGTGTGTGGCAGGCAGCGCTACACTGCAGGGATATACCTGTTTGTTGTGTGTGGCAGGCAGCGCTACACTGCAGGGATATACCTGTTTGTTGCGTGTGGCAGGCAGCGCTACATTGCAGGGATATACCTGTTCATTGGTGGAAGTTCCTTCATACCCGCTCGGACTGAGAGTGAGTGTTGCTAACAAGAGATCTCTGACGCTGGTTTTGTTCCAATGGCTCTTGTGCTCAAGCTTGCAGTTATTCAGCTCATTTAGAGTTTGGTAGTGATAAAATCTTTTACGTTTGAAGCCATGTTTCTATTAGAGCTGCCGCACTTACTTATTCCAGTATTAGACATGGAGCATATTGCTAAAGTGTGAGTGGAGCTTGTAGTCAGTGTAGGTCGATTATTAGATATGGAACATGTTTCTGAAGGGTAAGTTGAGTTTGCAATCACTGTAGGCATTATTGATCATGGAATGCGTTGCTGAAGGCTGAGTAGAGCTTGCATGAGCCATTATTGGTGATGGAACATGTTGCTACAGGTTAGGGCTGTTAGTCGGTGCGGCTGTGTTACAGAGGTGGTGGTCGACGCAGTCTGCAAGTACTCACAACCCGCGACTCTTTACCCGTTTGCGTTCAGGACTCACTCCCACGCCTTGGGTGGGTAACCATCGCTAAACGTTTTAAACTATATGCCGGGTAGTGGCTCATTTGATGTGAACACTTTTGTTTGATTTGGCATTTGCAAGATTCTCTTCTTAGATCGATTTGAAAAACTGCAGATTTTTATGATTTTTTTGTCATGCTGTTGATTGAGTTCAGAACAAGCATGATTTGATTTCTATTTGGCTTGATCTGCTTGATGTTGGCTATACTGTCACCCTGTTTAAGTCTCTGTCCAGCTATTGATGTACTCAAGCTGACATTGTGAGCCCGAACATGGCCGTTGTGGCTGTCGGTATCTGTGTGTATCTGGCAGATATTGTCGTTTGATATCGAGTCTTAGCAGCCGCTCAGAGTGTTGGTGACTGTATGCTGTGTAGGGACAGTGATCACTGGTTACCACGGCAACGGCAGCTGGCATCTGCTTGCCAAGGGCAGCCCCCAGTGGCCGCAGGTCTCCGTTCAGTTGACGATGCTCTTTTCTCTGTATTTTTTGAATATAACCACAAAATTGAATGATTCATTTCTTGAGTCTTCAAACCATCTTAGCTGAATTTAAACACTTTAAAGATACAATTTCTATTTATGACATCCAGCCAATCAGTCAATGTGCTTAATGGTGAATGGAAGCGGCTGCTGTTTTGAAATGAAGACTCATTGGAACTTTTTTAAATTTTGAAATTGTCTAAGTATTTAGCCACAGCCCTTGTTAGTCATATTTTTTTATTTACACACATATTTTATCGTTGATGCATTACTTTAGCATACTAGATCAAGTGTGTGCCGATTTACCCATTCTTACTTTGATTGGTTGAAGTTGTGCATTCGTTTATGATTGAGATGAATTAAAGAGTGTACAGATTGAGGGCTCTGTTTCAGGCATTCTATCCTATCCAAGCGAGTATCGTCATTAAGACTGGCGACTATGTGGTAGGCTACTTCTGCTGTGCTTCTTCTAAAGTTTTCAAAGCATTTTTAGCAGTTTTTAAATTAGATAATGCGTACACTGTACGATGTACAGTGAAACATGTCCAACAGGGCTACAGGATGTGCGGAGGTTAGGGAGGACGGAGAGGATGATGGTGAGATGGATGTGTGAAGTGTTGTTAAAGAACTAGTGTTGAAGCGAAGAGTTAAGAAGTAGGTTAGAGGCTGTATGTATAACGGACATGATGAGAAAGGGAAGACTGAGGTGGTTCAGGCTCGTTGAACGTATAAATGAGGACAATTGAGTGTCTGCATGCAGATGTGCAAAAATGTGGAAGAAAAAGTGGATAGGGGCAGAGGAAAGATAACTTTGAAAAAGTAGTATTGGATGATATGAGAGTGCGAGGTACAAGTAGAAAGATGACAAATGATTGAGAGCTATGTCTCATCTTGGGAAACTTCCAACCTGTGCTAGCACAGAGAGTGGGTTTAAAATGTAAATGGTGTCGAAAAGAAAAGATATATCAACGATTGTCGGAACAACGTTGGAGAAATTGTGCATTAACTGAAGGCAAGAAATGGGATAACGTTGATTTACTGGATGCCAGGGACATGCCGTGTGGCGCATCACTGAAGATGAATGTATGCGCTATGATAAATAAAAGAGATTATGTACATAATTCAAATAGATTAAACTACAAGCTGGCAGGGATAAGAACTGAGCGCCTTCATGCTGTTGTCCGCTTGCCTGATACCCAGTAGATGGCTGCCGCTAGCTCTGGGCTGCAGTTTGTACTTTAGTATTTAGAACAATGATGACGTTATTGTGAATAATTGAATTGGCATGTTATTGAATGAGTCGATATGTTTCCCTGACAGGTGGCCCGATGTACCTACAACAGCTCCTCAAGGGATACCAACACTTTCTTTGGGTATATACTCAGTCAATGATTCTTCTATATATATAGGACTGGCCATCAGTGTTAAGTCATTCTTTAAGTTTCAATGAATATCATTCAAATAAAGCTATATATGCATAATACATTTGTGGCTCAGTGCAAAAGATATTGATTTATTGATTGAGACACTTATATTTAAATGAAAAATTGCAGAATGTTAAAAATTGATCTTATTTGTGAATTATATTAGCGTTTTGCAGAAAATAACTCATTGGCCTGCTTATATGTATTGCAGGCCTTGTATTTGAATACATTTGTGTTCAGATACAAGACTGCAAATTGCAATAACAACCAATGATACATTCTGTCGAATCACAACGAGCGATAATCGCAGCGAGCGATACATTCTGTCGTGTGCAGGAAAGGTCACAGTGATGAGATGTGCAACCTCTACCTGATGTACTACACTCAGACCGGGTCCTCCTTCTACGGATGCTACGAAAACGTCGCCCCCAAACTCATCGCTCAGCTGCCCCCCGGCTCCGACACCCCTCCCCCCCTCAATCCCGCGCTGGACGCCGCTGCCTCTGAGAACCACCACCACCCTGGTCCCTTGGAGAAGGGGGCTCAGCCCCCACATCGAATGACGACCCTTGTATACCCCCTGGTTTTGGCCGAGAGGCTTCGCACCGCTGGGGTCTCTCAGGACCGGGATCAGAACAAAGGTAATTCAGCCCCTTCTGCTACTCAAAGGGTTAATTCAGGCGCGCTGCAGATAGCGGCGCAGATCAGGCGCGCTGCCCACCCTAATTATGACAAAAGTTATTTGCCTCGCCCTGATGGTAGTGGAGTAGATTTTGCCCCCTCCAATCATCACGAGGTTGACGCCAGCCCCTCTGGTAATGAGGGAGCTGACCCCCGCAGCTCCCTGACTGCGGGGCAGGGACACAGTCTAGAGGAAGCTGAACTTGTTCAACTCGCTGCATCGAAGTTGAACGATCTCTACGCGACCCCAACAGGGGAAGAAACGAGTCGAGACGGTAAGGGGGGGAAAAGTCTGGGTGATGTGGGAGCAGGGGGGGTACGTGGGAAAGGCGAGGGGGCGGCTGAAGGACAGAGGGTACAGAAAGGTTTGATTAGCTTGAATAAGGATGCGTTGAAGCTAAAGAAAGATGGTTTTGTGAAGATGGATTCAGAGTTGGGTTGGCGTCAAGTTGAGGGACGGGTGGGTGCGCCTGGGCTGTCTCGCAGTGAGTGGCCAGTGATAGGTCACGCTGGGGTCAGCCCCATTCAGTCTCACAGTCCTCACCCTACAGAGAAAGCAGGTAGATTCGGTCCAAGCGGTAGATCGACTGTTGTGCCTTCAGCCGGTGATCCGTACGGGAAGAACTCTGAGGCACTGGAGTTTGTGAAGCGTTCTCGAGCCAGCAGCTTATTGGCACGACCGAGAGATCCACTGGCGCAATCAACAGGCTCGTTGACTGCAACGAGGGATGTGATTGGTCCGTCAGCTGACCAATCAGATGAGCAGAAGGGTTTGATTGGCATGGAGCGGCGTGTGGAGGAAGGTGCAGTGGGTCCGGATGAACGCGAGGCTGGGCGGAGTCTTCCTGAGGGCGGCATCCGGAAAGGAAAGATAGCATCTGAAAAAATGGATGACTCGATTGATTCATCACAAGTAGAGCCAGAGAACGCTGAGTCAGCAGCTATCAGGGCGTCAGAGTTGTCAGTGAGTGGCAGGCCACCAGCAGGGGCTGTACCACGGTCTAACAGCAGGGCGCCTAGTTCTGTGTTGTCTAAGAGCAGACTCCCCGACAAGTCAGATCGTCCGTCGTCCCTGATCAACACCGACCGGTTCCCAGTGGTCGAGGTCTACTCTGATAGAATTGATGAGTATGGGGATTCCCCCCAGAGGGGTGCTGCAGCGGTACGGTGGGGGTACAGGGAGGGGGCAGGGGAGGAGGCGGCCCGGCAGCATGCGCTTAACCTGCACCCCATTCATGGCGACCTTGACCTTCATCAGCATAACGATGACCTTGACCCACTTAATAGCGACCTCGATCTCTCCAGAGGGAGACAGGGCGCGATGAGACGACGCCCTGCACTGGGGTCAAACTCTGGAGAGGGGTTTGAGGAGCGGGGCGAGAGATACGGGAACGTTGAATTAGGCGAGTCAGGCGGGGGGAGCCTAAAAGGTCACCAGGGCAAGAAGGGCGGCGCCTGGAGCCGTGAATCTCATCGAGACAACGAGGCGGAGCGGGGAGGTGGTGAGGTTGGGCGCCAGGGGTTGAGTGGGAGGGAGGGTTCCGGGGGATTTAAGGGGAGAGTAAGTAGCGACTCATTCGTTGATTTGCATTCGGACAAAGCTGAAGGTGTGTCAGGGGGAAGAGAGGATGAAGTTGAAGGATCCGTGTCTGATGACCTCAACAAGCAGAGGACTGACATGGGTGGACGACGAGATGGAGATGTGGCAGAAAGAGATAGCCAACATAAGATATACGAGCATGATAGCAAGGAAGCCGGCCCTCACTTAACTCTCAATGCATCTGTCGTTGTCAATGTGCAGTCTACAGTGGTTCCAACAGAAGATGCGCTTTTTCGCATGAAGAATATTTCAGGCAGGGAAAGCGAGTTGCGTGAGGGGGATCAGAACTCTACTGGTGTGAGGGGAGGATCCCCGGCGGGGATGGGGAGTGTGAGTAGGGCGCCGACTGGAAGCGTGAGAAGTAAGAGTGTCGCGTGGTTTGACTCCGTGTGTAGCATGGCGCTATGACGTTGACGTGTCGCTTGTGATTAATGTATCCCGTTAACGCGTGGCATGCCATTATCTTATCCCTTGCCTTTTATTGATGACATTGTCAATGTTTTGAATCAAACGGTTTAAAATATGCCTAGTTTAGAGATATAGTTACGTCATGTTGCGTTAATCGCATCGATTGCATGTTCACCAGTCCCGTTCCTTCTAATTTATTTTTATCTGCAGTGCTTTTATTGGACACTATTTATGTATACAGCTTTATTTTGAAAAAATTAATATCAAATCAGTATCATTTTAGTAGTGTTGTGTTGTTTTAGTCGTATATTTGAGTAATTGTTGCTCTATGTAGTGGTTAACGCTATTGCATGCTTGCTGTGATGTCAATTGTCGATTGTTGAACAATGGTGTGCACACACTCATGTCTGAGTTTCCGATCGCTTCAATTCATTGTTGCTGTTGCTATAGAAAGCACTGTTTGATCGTGTTCGCTCGTACCATTGCTGGCTTGCATTATTCTCTCATTAAATCTCGTTGTTATCGTAATTGAATTCTTAATATTGAAATTATTACTATTGCTGTGTGAACTAGGTTCACTAGTATATTTGTTAACACATATACTAATTAACTTCGCAAATGTACGAAATAAAGTTAATTGGTATATGTGTTTATATGTCTGGGTAGATCCTATGAAATTTTCTGGTATTACAGCATTATTGCATTATTTTTTTCTGGTACGTACAGTGGTTTACTTGTTGTACTATTATGAAACAGATAGCGTTGTATGCAATATAGGGCATACTTATCTTGTATATGCTGTGGTCTTCGCCGTGCGTACATTGCAGTTGAGCCGATGACTGGCTGGCCTCCTGAGCCGCTATTGGTCGGACAGATCGCTGCTGTGGCGACCGACTGGAGGGGAAACGTCCACATCTTTCATCGAGGCACCCAAGTCTGGGACGCGACGTAAGGATTGCTGACAATAATCTCAGTAGCAAGCTAAAATTGACTTTATTGTGTATATGACGTTTTGGTTTAAGAATAATTAAAATAAAATCATTTTGATTTTGATAGTAATTGTTATTCATTTAGTGACAGCCTACTAATTAGCTATGCCCTGTTGGATCTAATTAGCGAACTTCTTTACGTATTAAATCCAAGACTAAATTTGAACTAACCGCTATTAACCGACTTCCTTTCATTCGGACATACTCGATTCGTTGTTGATGTAGGTCGTTTGATGATCAAGATAGGTTCCTTCGCCGATCTGACGGACCGATCAGAGAGCCGACGCTCTTGGAGCTGGATGGCGCGTCGGGTCGTGTCGTACATCAGTGGGCCAACAGCACGTACGTACACTCAACAACGCTTTGTTCGCACGTCGTCATCCCACGTCGTTGCTCTAGTGTATCACACGTGTTACATGAGCTGGATAGTGATGACTCGCTCGCAGCAGCAGCAGCAGCAGCAGCGGCTCGTTGCTTTAGATGAACTTGGTCCAAGTTTAATTCTAATTTTCTTTTGTATTCGCATCTTTTTCTGAGTAAAAAATGCTTCATCCGTAACACCCCGTTGTTCGGTGGAGAGTTGAAATAGATCTGAGATTATGACGTCATCCAGCCAATCGGAGCGGAGAGAAATAGATCTAATATTCGTCTAACGCTACGCGATCAGTTACTGATACATCGATCCAACATCATTCGAATAACTTAATAGATCGGCCGCGTGGTGCGTATTGCGCATCTTTTTTTCTAGGGGTAATTTGTTTCGTGTTCTAAGAAAACAATTTAAAACGCGGTTTATATAATTCTGTTACAGGATATATGTATAATTAGAGAATATGCGTAATCCCTAGGGAACAAAAATTATTTTCTGAAAGTATTTTCGGTTAATATACTGATATTCCGTGACGATGCGGATTCCCTCTATCGTGACAGATTTATGTTACGTGATGATGCATAGCGTGCAGCTGTTGTGCGGCGCAGGTTCTACATGCCGCATGGCCTGCACATAGACGCTCATGGTGCGTTCTGGCTGACGGACGTAGCGCTGCACCAGGTGCTGCGCTACGCACGGGGCGCCAGTGCGCCCGGTCTGGTGCTCGGTGTCCAGTTTGAGCCGGGCAGTGACACGCGTCACTTCTGCAAGCCTGCCGCGGTCGCGACGCTCGACTCGGAGTTCTTCGTCGCTGACGGGTGGGGACTGCTCAAGTTCTTGGATCTATCTAAATATCAAGAGAGCTCTTGGTTTTCTCTTATTTTGATGTGAAAACACTGATGTTTGATGTTCAAAATGAGACAAGTTTTTTTTACTCTATTATCTGGCGCTTGCATTGAATTTCTGTAAATGATGAAGCAATGCTTTTTGATGCATTTAGGATCTTCTTTCTTTGTCAAATTTGTTGTGAACACAGTTCTGCTCATAAAAGAGAGCGTGACTTATTCTTGAAAACGCCCGACAGTTTGTCTCAGTTGAACGCGTCTGTGATGAGTTTACTGCTGCAGTAGCAGTGTGTATGCGTGTGTGTGTGTATGCGTGTGCGCTAGTGTTTTATTTGCGCAACAGCAGTATGTGTGCGTATGCGCTTTGTGCAGTTACTGCAACAGGCGTATCATCAAGTTCTCGTTGAGCGGCCAGTTTGTAGCGCAGTGGGGGGAGGCAGGAACCGGCAGCGAGCCCCCCGGTAACATTTCACTGCTACCCAGAGCTTAGTGCAGTGTACAGCTGATATATTCTTTTAACTGCTGTTGTGATTCGTCATAGGGGAGAGATTTCCACATTCGATAAGTGATTATTTAGATTTCTCAACTAGTTCAGTTTTTCAAAACATTTTTTTATAAGACTTTAACCCCAAACCCTGTGTTCGAAGCGCTAAAATCTCTGTATATCGGTCATTCTCCGTATATTGGTCATTTTGTAATAAATAGTATAGAGTAATATGCAATTTTTTTATTTTTAGACCAATATACATTATACAGAAATGTCGAGATAATTGTGCGATGTGGTTGGTGTAGGTGGCTCTGCAGTGGGGGGAGGTGTGGGGGGAGGTGTGTGGGGGTTCAATGTCCCCCACAGCGTCGTCGTGCTGGGGGACCGGGGGGAGGTGTGTGTGGCCGACCGGGAGAACGCTCGGCTCCTCTGTTACACAACAGCCGGCCGGCTTCTGCGCCGGCTCAGCGCCAACAAAGCCTTCCAACCTAAGCTGTTTGCCATCGACTACAGCAATATCACCGGTAATTGTGATACCGGTAATGGTAATACCGGTGATGGTAATACCAGTGATAATAATACTGGTGATGGTAATATCATAAATAATTTGATACAGGTGATGGTAATATCGGTGGTAAGAGTAGTGCGTTTTAGTACAGGGTACCTATACTGAGTGGGGGGCCCAGACACAAGTTTGTTTGGATGCTGCAGGGTACCTGTACTCAGTGGGGGGCCCAGACACGGGTCAAAAGGCCCAACCGCCGCTGTTTGGTGCGACTGTCGACCCTGACTCAGGGGTCATTGTCAACACTTTCAGCCCCCCCTCACCGGTAGGTCTTCAATTCAGTCACTTGTCGGTCCCTAGGGCAATTTTGCATCTGGCAAGTAATGGCGTATCTGTGGGTGGAAAACATCAAACTTCAACTGCAATTTTGACTTGTACTTGTGGGTATAAAACATCAAACTTCAACTGCAATAAAACCCATCTGGCCAGTAGTGGCGTATCTGTGGGTAGGCAACAGGAGATCCCTGGAGTGATATGTTCGTTCAACGATTTCTTTTTCAGAAACTAGGCTAGACTCTGTTGGATGTTGCTTTAAACTTGTTAGTAAAAATAGTTAAGAAGTTCTTGCAATTCTTGAGAAGGTGTTAAATTTGACTAAAAACTCAGAAAATCGTGTTGTGTATATACGACTGCACGGAAAGGGTTGCACCGTATGATGTGATTGGTTGTCTTGCTGCAGGGGTTTGCACCGTATGATTTGCTGCAGGGGTTTGCACCGTATGATGTCATTGGTTGTCTTGCTGCAGGGGTTTGCACCGTATGATTTGCTGCAGGAGTTTGCACTGTATGATTTGCTGCAGGGGTTTGCACCGTATGATGTCATTGGTTGTCTTGCTGCAGGGGTTTGCACCGTATGATTTGCTGCAGGAGTTTGCAC
>JAQIWG010001233.1:0-25668 GCA_034695025.1 Chamaedrilus cognettii
CTCCCCCCCCCCCCCCCCCCCCGCCCCCCCCCCATTAGAACAGCACAGCACCGTTATTAATCATTAATCCTAACTATTCCTAAGTGCAACTGTATATCGGAGGCTGAATTCAGGGTTTCAATAGTACGATATTGTGCAATAGCGAAATTTTTTCCCAAAGAGAAAAAACAGCAGAGGTTCAGCTTAGCGGCGGGGGGTATGTGTGTTTGGCGGAGGAGCCTCTAGGTTCAATAGTCGCTCTGCATGGTGCGATTTAACGGGACCTCTAAAGAGCGGCGGGAACCGTTACCATTTAACTCGGTTTCCGCTCGGAGCTGCATCAGTTACAGCGGTGACATTCAACCGGACTGTAAACTTAATCTAATGCTGCATTTGCGAGTCGCGCCGACTACGAATTGCGCAAAAATGTATCCACATGATGACGTTGTATTCACACGTTCAGAACCCCTGGAATAGAGAAAAGCGTTCTCCCGGCATTTTCTCGAAGAGAACTCGTTCGGAACTTTTCTCGAAGAGAACTCGTTCGGAACTAGTTCCAAACGAGTTCTCCCGGCATTTTTTCGAAGAGAACTCGTCCACATCCCCACGCTTCTCTCTATTCCAGGGGTTCTCAACCTTTTCTGTTGCGGGGAACACTTAAATTGTGCAATGAAGGTCGGAGAACACCGAGCCAAGATACGCCCCACGGGAGCTTTTCGAGTTTGACGAGAAGTGCTCGAAAGCTTCGAAAAGCATCCTTAAGGGCTGTCCGTGAAATACGTCGCGCTTCGAGGGGGGAGAGGATTGAGGAAAATGGAAAGTGTGAAAATTGGCTACAGGGGGGATGGGATATTGACACGCGTGACGTAACGATAAATTCTCCCTGTTGGAGAACTAAAAGCAGTGTTTTCGCGAGAGAAGAGAGCGAGAGTTGAGAATTTTTTTCAAAGCACGGACAAGGAGGCCAATTCGGTGGCCTACTGAAGAACACGAGACTATACTGGCTATAATACATGCAGCCTGAAATATATAGGCCCTTAGGATTTAGTCAGTGGTCACCAGGACGAGGCACATGACTGTGACTATAGGCCCTGATCCAGCTACATGTATCACTAAAACTGTTACTTGATATGATGGATTTCGTATTCGAACACTTTTAAAACTTGAGACTAACTTTGAACGAGTTCAAATAAGCAAAACATTTGCATAAAAATCTATATTTTTCTTCCGTTGGTTGGCGGAACACTTGGCCACTCGCCGCGGAACACCAGTGTTCCGCGGAACACAGGTTGAGTACCCCTGCCCTGTTCCATTCTATCAATTGGTGACAGTAATAGTCACTGTACTTATTGAATGCTCTTGTAAAAAAGACACGAAAAATACTACATGTAAACGGGGATGAAATTAACCATTATCTGTTGAATCGTGCGTGTGAAGGAAGTGCAGCAGACTAGGGAGGTATACTGTACGGAAAGCGACTTTTAGGGTGCAAGTTTTTAGCCTTGATTTAAATATGAGAATTGATTTAGGCCCTAGCTTAAAATAAGTTGTGAACACTTTGTAATTTGAATTATTCTATAGCTCTGAATGCATATTGTATGATTACAGCAATCGTGTAGGCAACTTTTACTTTACCCAGGCCTGCAGCTGGGTTCAGAGACTCTGTGCTAGTTCTATTGTTAGTAACAGCTGGTTTTATATTAGAGTCTAGTCGCATTACCAGTAATCGGGTCACAACTAAATTGAAACAACATAACAATTTAGAAGCATGCTGAATATCGGTCGCGCAAAAAGTAGGACAGCAGTAGCGGCAGAATATCCAGCTGCAGTAGCAGAAGTAGCAGCAGCAGCATCGGCTTGATGCTGCATTGATAGGCCTACACAGCAGCTCTGTCAAAACTTGTAGTTCCAAAATAAACCCATCAACAGCAATAGTATTAGCTGCTGTAGCTCAGCACGGGTGGGACCCGTGAGGTTCAGCGAGGCAGGATGTTATGACTCTTTACATGTCGACTAAATATAGCGCAAAAAATCTGCAGCGTCCGTGGGCTACGTATAGCGTATTTCAGTCAAGGACAAAGGTGTGTGACTGTGGTTGTAGGCTATTACGATTATGCGTTGAATTTGTGTGTAAATTGTAACGTACAAGAAAGGAAACACGAGAGACGACAACGTTAAGTAACCTTATCGCTATATACTGATGTTGTTATGCTATCTATACGCTATGTACACGTTGAGTAACAATGCTGCTGATTGGCGAACTAAGCGAAAGGATGTTCCTACCAGTGGCGTCGCCAGCTATGGGATACTGTGGCACATGCCACACCTGAACTTTCACATAAAACTTTTTTTTATTAACAAGAGATGACGCAATTTATCGTAGCCAATTCCAGTAGCCTAATAAATTTCAGTTCCAGCCGTTAGAGGTCATATTCCTGGACCTTCGCGTATCAAGATGCAATTCAACAAACTGAAATTTACATCTAACATGCTAATTTTCATGTGCCCCGCCAGAATTAAAATTCTGGCGACGCCACTGGTTCCTACTGTAATGTACATGTACCTAGGCCTAGCTCTGCAATTTACCATTCAATAAACTGCGTTCAAAAAAAACCAAAAAATAGAAAAAAACCACTCTTAACGCAATATGCAACAGTATTCAAAGCCAATAAGCCATAGGGCCTGTTAGTGTTGCTATAAAATGCAATCATGTTAGCCTAGCTCCTAATGACTACGAGTTTTGCGATCAAGCAGCTTTTTCGTTCCGCATTGTCCCGCTTTGTCGCTTCATTAGGAGCTAGGCTAACAAGGGTGTATTTTATTGCAACACTAGCAGGCCCTGTGGCTTATTGACCTTGAATACTGTTGCATATTGCGTTAAGAGTGGTTTTTTTCTCTTATTTTACGTTTTTTTCTCTTATTTGTAGTTTTTTTTTCAACGGAGTCCATTGAATAGTAAATTGCAGAGCTAGGCATGGTACATCACATAGCAGGAATATACTTTCGCTTAGTTCGCCTATCAATAGCATTTCTCACCGTGTACAGGTATAGATAGCATAACAACATCAGTATATAGCGATAAGGTTACGCAACGTCGTTGTCTCTCTTGTTTCCTTCTTGTAGGTTACAGTTCACATCGTCGTCGGAATGCTAATCGGGCTCTCGGTCAAATTTAAGCCGTCGTAAGCGTACTGTTACAAAAGCATCGTGAATTAGGCCTACAGCAAACAAGTCGTCTTTTTGTTTTAAAAATATGCTGAGCGCATTTCGCAGCCAACCATTCTAGTGACGTAAAGCGCCTGTTAATGCTTTTTTTTAGAGGGACAATGCGCCTATTTGCGCCAAGCAGCTTTTTCAACTTCCATGCATGTACATTTTGAGCTCATGAATCTTATGCAAATGATAACTTCGATTTCGCTTAGACTAACAGACCTGCGATATCAGCAACAGATTTACAATCGTGACATTTTGCGTGCAGTCATCCATTCTGTGGACCATACATCGCAGCCCACGCCTAGATCTATGTATGGCACAGTTATAGCTTGATGCATGGGCCGTTGGGTAGATCTAGTCCCGGTTGGTTCTGCCGGTCTTCTGATGACTGATGTGGCCGGTGATACGGGGTCAGCCCATGGCATCAGCTAGCCCCGAGGTTGTATACATTCCAAACAGAGCCCGTATATTGCCGAGAGCTGCTTCTCGTAAACAAACCATGAGCCGCTGTGTCTGGATAAGCATCTACATTCATGAGATCTATACAGGAACTTGTAGACAGTTTTTTTCTCCTCAAGTTATGTCTTAAGCATTGAAACGTGAACGTTGTCGTTGGCCTGTACGGTATAGCCTACAAATGTCTTCCATCCAGTTTATACCATGTCTTCATTAAAACAGCAAGGTTAAGAGACATAAGACTAGAGGCCCATTAGGTTAATAGAATGGTACGAAATGCGCTCAGCATATTTTTAAAACAAAAAGACGACTTGTTTGCTGTAGGCCTAATTCACGATGCTTTTGTAACAGTACGCTTACGACGGCTTAAATTTGACCGAGAGCCCGATTAGCATTCCGACGACGATGCTATGCTTTACACGCAGCACGCGTTCGGTTTGAGCGATGCGAATGTTCCGTGCTGCTATCCGCTATCTAATGCGTAGCAGTGAGATCACAGCGACCTCATCTGTTCTCAAGGGGATATTTCCAGGCGTGTTTTTTGAAAGGGCTCCCGCCTCCCCACTCCCCCACCCCCTCACCCCCTCCCGGCCCCTCGCCCCCTCTCCCAGCGCTACTCAATCGCTCATCGCTGTGGCGTCGACAACATCACCAGCTAATCATAAACCCCAGCCTAGCTGGCATTGCATAGACTGGTCTTGTGAACAGTGCCGGCGTTAGGGCCCCTCGTACCCCCCGCCCGGGGGGGCGGGGCAAGTGGGGGGGCCCATAACTTGAAGAAAAAGTCTTGAATTTGACATAGAAATTTATCTAGAAAGTCACATTTTAACGTTTTGTAATGAATTTTGGGGGCCCACTAGGGGGTCATTAGAAGCTCATTCAGTTTGAAGTAGGTTGCGAAAGTCTACGAAAAAAATTCTGTCAGCACCCCTCCCCCCCCCCCCACCCCCGCTCGTGAGTTCGTTTTGAGAGAAAAATTAATGTTCAAGAAGGAACACCATGGCGCCGAGGGAGCCCATCACTTTGTCGGGGGGGGGGAGGGGGAAGGGGGAGGGCAGTATGGCAGTATACCCTAACGCCGGCCTTGCTTGTGAAGTACGGCGTAAGCCTACACAAAGTATGCAATACAAATGTCGTGTTGCTTAACTATGTGTTTCGGCACGGCTATAGGCCTGTCACAGAATGCGCAATGAACATGTCTCATGAAATGTTCTGCAGTATGTTTCGAAATAAACAAATAAATTGAACAGTTTAAAATGCAAAATAATATAAAAACTTGACGCACAAAAAGGATGAATAAGTTTTGTCTCGTTTGACTGATCTCAAAGATTTAGCAATTTCTATAGCTTTATTATTACCTTGAATTATTTCCGTCTTATTATTGCATTATCTAGTACTTTCTATTGCTATGACACATACTCTGCTATGAGAGTATTTACTAATTTGAATTTATTTGTTATTATTTGTTAATTACTTACTATTGCATTACTGTACCTTGCGAAGGCATGCATGCGGCACTTCATTGTGCATTTATTGACGCGGCTGCGTTTATGATGCAATGATAACCATAAAAGCGAATCTGGTGCATATTTTGTGCTACGCGGTCTCTCATCTCGCTAATATAGGACAGTTCTACTATGGAGGGTATGGCAGGGCCGCACAGGCATATACCAGACCTATGGTCAACGTTGTTGATAGGAAGCGGTGCAATCATTTCTCGCGTGTCGATCGTGGGAAGCCTGATGTGAAGCGGGATTTGGACTACCCCCCTACCTTCCTCCACTCTCCGAGCCTGCCCTAAAGGAAGCGCTAACGTCAAGGGAAAACGGGCTTAATTAACTGTAACTGTTTATATTAACACAACATTTGTTTAAACAACCAGTAGCTGACTTGGAAATATATACTTGTACGAATTGACAATTCCATCGAACAACAGACATTGTAGATCGCATGCACAAAGCAGAAATTGCAGAAATAAGCACTAAGACCAAATCAAGGAATTATCACTCAAAAGAATATCAGTCAAAGCAGCAGCTTTACAAACACGCCAGCATGCACGCTTACCCTTAAAATAGTATCAAACAATGCTAATTTACAGCGCGCAATTAATTTGCGCCTAATATGTTAATTCAAATATTTCGCTCACAAAGTTACTCAGACGCTCCCCGTCAACAAAACTCTGCCACTGGCGACAATCCAGCGATGAGCGCTGGAACTATAAATTCCGTCAGTTTTAACGTTATTCCATAGCGCGCAAGGTGCCATCAAATGACCCGGGGATGGCGCCAGCTTAGAGAGTTATGGCGCTCTATGCCATTCTATGGTCAATGATTACAATCGCTCCTATCATGGGATTGGGCCAGTTAATCTCGCTTCCTAACCCGACAGCGTGTAAATAATTATTGTGACGTTTACCGGTGCAGCAGCTATGGGTTCAGCCGCAGCGCTAGTTTCAGCAAGTGCATAGCAACGTATATATAATAGATGCACTATATTGCATAAGGACACTATACTGCATGTTGCATTGGATTAAATGAACTTAATCTGGCAGATTGGCTGCTATTTTAACAGCGAATTTGATCTATCACGAACTATGTGAGTCATCGATATACAATAACATTTCGTCAAGTCGCATTCTACTTCTATACTTGTAATATAATCACCGGTTGGATAAAGCAAAAATTGTGTGAAAAATTTCAAAACAAAAGTAAAACTATCACAATGAAACTATGCATGATATGATATTACAAAACTTATAGACAGAAAACGTGTAGACGGAGGAATTTTAAAGGCGCATTGGAACTTAAAACGTTGCGAGTAGAGTTACAACGTCAAATTCTCAGCCATGTTTCCAGAATAGGATGAAGCACACGCTACCTTATTCTATGATTTTTATCGGCGTGTTCCGAAACATCGATGTTCCTACAAGCATCCTCCTGGCAGATATGACCCAAAACAATCAGAACGGGAACACGTGTGTTTTCGACTCGCGTTCCAAGTATACGGGTGTTTGGAACATGATGGAGAAACCAACTGTTCCCAGAGCATGCGCTTTGGAAACATGGCTGAGTATCCAACATTGCTCAATGTAACTCCACCATTAGATCTCATAGACAACGAGCTCCCCATTTAGCCCAACCATCAACCTTCCATTCTCTTCCTCCAAACACAACCTTCTCGGCAGATGTTCCCTGCCCACATCCCTCACGTAGCCCAGATGCGGATCCAACAGCACGACCCTATGGTTAATATTATCCGCCACAAACACGTTTCCATAGCCGTCCACCGCGAGGTGATACGGCTGGTTCAGCCTCCCCCGCTGGTACCCCATCACAGCGCCGTAGGACCTCAGTACGCTGCCCGCCCCCGTGACGATGCAGACTCGGTGGGAGGAGGTCTGCCCGCAGCCGTGACTAACGACGAAGCTGTCGACGTCCAATTGAATGGCGTGGCTCGGCCTGATGAAGTCTGGCCCGAGGTGTATTCGTCGTATGAGTATGCCATCTATCGTGTATTCCTCAATGCTAGGGATGCTGTTAGCGTTTGATGTAACAAGGACGTGATTATTTGATATGGAGAGCCCTGTGGATTCTCTACCCACTTCCCAACATCGGAGATCCTGCATGTCGTACGAGCATTCTTTCTGACTCGGAAAGTATTCCTCAACCGTCCTCTGCGGCTTGCTCAGCTTTGAGCGGTATCGCTCCAAACTCGACCAATACTCCTCCAGTTTTGAGCGACACTTCTCTATTCTTGTCAAAGATGTGTCTGTGGTGGAAAGGCTTCTCCCGCAACCATAACGTTGATCCCTACTGGACGCGTGTTCATCGAGACTTGATCTATGACGATGAAGCCTGGAGGAACGCTCGTCTGTTCTTGCCCTGTTATCATCGTCAAAGGACAAAGAAGTCGGTTGCGGTTTCGGCTGGAATTCATCGAGACGACACACGCACCAGCTCTCACGTCGCCTAAACTTTCCCAGCAGGAAGACACCATGTACAGACGACGACATGTCCACGGTCTGAGTCAAGCCTTCGATGCGGATCGGCGCCTCCGAGGAAAAGTCGGATGATTTGAGGACCTGGATAGTCTGAGGCTCGGCACCCCAGGCGACAAAAATATGCGAATGGAAGCAGGCTATTCCACGAACTTCACCTCTTCCGAGGAGGACTCGGTGCCGTTGGGGCGTAGTCAGATAATTTCTGCGAGAACCTGTAGAAAAAGGAAAAACAAATGACTCAAAGGTATTAACCTGTTTGAAGGTATTAACCCACTATACTTTACTGTAGGAAGAGCTCTAAAACTTATAAAAATGGTGCCATCTTGCGAATGCGTTTTTTATAAAAAGACCAGTAAAATGATTAACAAAGTAGATTACTTTCTACTATAAATATAAATACCCCTAGTCGCATATTTTAGTTAAAATACACTTTGCGACTTTGCGAGTGCGACCTGCGACTCTGCTTAGCAAAGCATCCACTCCAGCCTCCTCCTCGACACGCAGCGAGCCTCGACGAGTCTGTCTGGCACGTCGCTATTTTGAAGCTTTTTTCAAATTTTTCTTCACTATAAGGCAGCAAAAACCAATGAGTATGAAACACTTACAAGCAGTAATGCATTGCAATATAAGTAGAGCATTAACATTGAGCAGGTGCCCTATTTTTCAGCCAAAGACACATCTGTAGGCTGTTAGTCATTCTCTACAATAAATTGCAAAGAATCCAAATTAACTTCAAATATTACCGATTGGTGAAAGACTCAGCGGAGGGCTTGGAGAGCGACTGGAGAGAGGACTTTCAGGCAGACTCGCAGTGGGACTGGGGGACAGATTTGGAGAGAAATTTGGTGGCGGATTTGTTGTTCGAGTTTGACGCATCTTCAGTATTTTTTCTGAATTACAATTTGAACTCGCTTCAAATGTCACAGTAATACAATAATTGTTTTATTTGAGTGATATTTTGACAAGATATTTTCTAAAGTACATCACTTTCTAGGTTACTAAATGGACGCTAACATAGGAAACAAAGGCTAAATAGTATTACTGACTATGAATCGACTTGAAAAAATTCAGAATTGACACGAAAATGGACAATGAAACCTTAATAGTGATTCCTTTCACAAAATGAGTAATATATTAGATAACTAATATTTCTGGAAATATTAAAATTGAAAGCCAACCTCGTTTAATGAGTATATGCACTCGTATCCTGCGTGGAAGATAGTTGAACTATAACGCAAAACGAAAGAATAATGATTTAAGATCACAGTTGTGAAAAATGCTCATTTTAGCAATCTAATTCACATCACAACATCATTAACCTTAGTGTAAATTAATTTTTATACTTCAAAATTAGATTTGTTAAACTACAGACTTCTCGATTTGTACATTACAATGAAGATATTCTGTGCCAAAACAGAAGTTAGCCGCTCACAATGTGGTGCTCGTTAGATATGACGTCATCACGTCTCAGACCACCACGCGAGATCCCACATCCAGCCGTCAGTTTGTTCACAACCTCTTCCTGTCCGGTCCGCGTCAGCACAGCGAGGAATCTTTCGAACGCTTCCCCAGACTTGCGACCAATAACGTTCAAAAGAATCTCCATCTGTCGACTACCCTTGTTTCTAGACCTAATCATGGACAAATAAATGTCAAATTAGAAATGCATGTAACCTAAAATATAGATTTAAAAAGCTATAATGAGCAATGACCCATTTCGCTGCGTAGGGTATACAAATATAATATGTGCACGAACTTAACATGAAGTATCAGCTTCTAACACTACATTTAATAGCGACTCAATGTAACTCCTGCTGTCATAGCAAATAATGCTTAAGCCATGTTGTTTGAAAAGATTTAAACTAATTTTTATGTACCATTCATGCAAACACTGAATGAGACAATAACTTCGAATAAAACAAAAACTTACAACCGTCGACGTTACTAGGCAAAAAATATAGCTATTTGTGTTCCTCTCTCATTAGTAACATGTCTTGTCTCAATTATCCTCACGATCGAGAACTCTGATTTACCCAATCTGGATCGTTTCTGGCATATTTTTTTCATAGTAAAAAAAAAAAAGAATTTCACACATTTTACACCACTGACCTAATCCTGTCCAAGTCCCTCTGATCAAGAACGCCCTCCGTCCTAAGTTCCTCCAGCGCGTCACAGCGCAGGTCGACATGCTCGAGTAGGTACACAAAGTGACGTCGGATAGACTGCGCATGCGCCGTCTTCAGGTCAAATCCTAACAGCAGCATGGGTATCATAGCAAAATTACTATCGGATTATTCACAGTTCAGCTCTTTAAGGGAGTATCTGCACTATTGGACAAAAATAATAGCTACATTAATATACGAGTGAAAATATAGTGTATTAATAAATAGGCATAATTATTCACAAATTTTTTACTATTTTCAATTATATTGTATCAGCAGTCACACCATCTTTCATTTAGCAATGTGGTTGCAAAATTACTACAGTGGTGGATACGTGCTTAACTTAAAAGATAATGGTTTATTTGACAGTTAGGCATTAACGTGGGTCAGGGCACGTGAGAGCGTGTGCCCATGGCCGCAAACATCCAAACTGTGCTAGCATGGAAACTGGACAAAATAAACGAGCATGGTGATGATGATGAGTTACTAGTGGGCAAACGCTTCGCGTTAATACATTACAGACTACGAAATAGCGAGCATACCAGCGAAAAATCTACAGTGAGTCTCTACTCGCTTATACCCTTGATTACAGCGTTACGTCTAACAGTTTATAATGCGAACAGTACTGATTAAGTCATAACAAAATGATGCTCAGTATCAAGAAGGCTACCTTCGCAGGACAGAAGAGAATAGACAAGATGTTGTTGAGTGCGCCTGAGTCCCCTCAGGAAGCACTCATACACGTTCCGCGGCCTGCTGGCCACAAGCCGCAGTAGTTCTCGGTTCGCCTCCCATTCAGTGGAGAGTTGCTCCAACGCCTCTCTCTCGCTAGATGTCAGCGCCTCACGCTGGTACATAAACCACACGAGTCGACCTCGCGACCTTATGAGCGGCGTAAGTCTGTCCCCCCAACCACTGAGCCATTTCGGGTGACCCCATTCTCCTGAACATCAGAACAAGATGCATGAAGTACACCACGGTATCCATGATTAAAAGTTTTCTGCACCTAGCCTAGATTGTTTTGGAAATATAAAATGCAGCCTTAGCGTTACCCTACATTAATTCTTATTAATTAAGCCAGTTTGCTGTAATCCTTCACTTCATGACTTTGTTTTATCGACACAAAATGACCACATAAAGCTGAATATAATCGGCTATAATCAAAATAAACTAACCGAAAATGGTCAGGGGTTCGACAACATTAAACTAGTTTTGTTTCAGGTGTTATTCTAGAATACCAGCTGCATAAAGTTGTTTGGCAGCATGCTTACCGCACACTGCTGCTTGTTCAGCATTTGTAGAATCCACAGTTTCAGATCTTGATTCGGTGATCTCTGATGATCACACAGCACGGATTGACGATGCATTAGAATAAGGCCATAGAATAAAGCTGTAGGCAATATAGAATTCCTTTAAATGGCCATAGAAAGTACAGAATTTGAATGCCATAATAAACAACACAAGAGTTCTATAACATAATTCAAAGACGAATTATATTCATTTTCATGACTTGGCCATTTGATTAACCAAGAATTTAAATGCTAAAATTAAATAGGCCTAAGCAAAATACTGCTACGCAAATACAAAAAGAAAAAGTTCAGAACTCAGGAGCATACGCATGATTATGGTTTCTATCAATGACGCTTCACATCTTCTGCTCGTAGTATTTACATAATCATAAAGTAATTTTCAGACATTATTAACAGACACTGAAAGCCATCGATTCATGATGCTTCTATTTCCTACTTCAGCACGACAGTAAATCAAAGAGACCATCGTTGCCGGTCACGACCAACAGATCACTATGCCTAATTCAATTTTGTTGACGCATCATTGGTAGTTAGCGCCAACGAAAATTTTAATTCAAACAAAGCAGTAAAAAGTGCAAGCTGGCCTCCTACGGTGATTGTATCGAGCTAAAAAACACCGTAGCGGTGTCATAACTTTGTTATAAATAGATTGGACTTCAGGCAGCCTACACAGCACAGTTAATCGTCACCACCATGGCCTATAGTATATAGAGTTCCTATTGTAACCCTTCATATCCGGTCTATTCATTCAAGCTATGACAAATACACCTAACGGAACAGCATTGTTATCTTATCAAAATAATAACTGGTGGCATTTTTCTCTGCAACTCTAAATAAAATGTCACTCTAAGCTATTTTGTAATCGAGGCAACGAAAAAGCACACCTGTTGAACTTTTGTTTTCAAAAATCCAAATAAGAATCTAATTTATGCAATAATAGTTGACCTATCCATGATTGGATAATCTGTGACACAACAGTGTGTCTTGTGATGTGATTCTGCTTTCACACCCTTAGGTAATTCTTTCATGGATATTCCGCATATTTTAATTCGTGTTGAATTTGTGCATAGCTTGCTACTTGGTAATATAATATAAATAATCAATAATACATCAATAGTTAACATCGATATTCCTTTGCCTAGCAGCAGTGTCATGTAGCAGTGTCATAATAACTGAGATATCCAGCAACAGTATGTTAACACGATTACAGAGCGATTAATTATAAACATGATTGAAACAAGGCGTCACCTGTGCTGCATCGATCCACTGGGCGTTGCGTTTTATTATTGTCATCGTTTAGAAATGCTATCAGTTCGTCATGATGGCCAACCAAGCTCTGCAACAATAAAAACAGCAATAATAAAAACCAATAAGAGAATGAGAAAACAACACCAAAGTGAAAATAATCAGTCAATCTTATCGGAATCAATCAGCATCAGATTCGCTTGGTTGGCGCCAGGAAGGGCACCTGGCTGTAAAAAACTCATCTCCAGCAGTCCTCGTCGAGGGCAAACGTCTAAACCTGCGTGAAAACATGGACATTAACAGACTGGACGACAAAAAGGGCCTTTAGGCCTAGTTTGTGTTAATTAGCATCGCAATTAATGAAATCTTAAAAGAAAGAAGTACACAATAATTCAATGATAATTTATTTCTCATCAGGCTGTGAGAAAAAGCTTGGTGGATTATAGATTGAATAGCTTCAAGTACTCAACAAACCTCTAGAGACCGAATCCTGCCCCACAGATCATCGATGTTGTTCTGTTGATCATCCACGACAGTTTCGGTCTGTAGCTGTTTGGAGATCAGTCTCTGATACAACTCCTTCACCTATAACAGACATTATGTGTACATTATAAGTGAATTTTGAATCAATATTTGTGTTGGATTATAAAATAGGCTGTTAATAATGGCTCTCTTTATACTCTTAAGCTTTATTTAATTCAGTTTACGACTCTCATATAAAAAATAATAATTCTCATATAAAATCACAGTTATTGCCTATGCGACCTTTATAATCTGCATATACAACTTACTCGAGGAAAATTAGCAATCAATTGAGATCTCAAACTGTTGCTCCGACCAAAGCGTCTGATTTATGTACAATGAAGTACTGTAGACCAGGAAGTGTAAGCTTTGTACTACGCAGTGGATGGTGAATAAAAATAAGGTGATAATTAGCCTAGTTGTACATTAAACTCAAGTGGCAGTTTAGTTTGGCTCACGACAAGATCGCTTCGGACGATGCGTCCCTCCAAATGTCTGACGCGCTGCTGTAGAGCCTCGATATCACCCGCAGACAAGTCTGTGAAAAATAAAGTTGTAACTTTATTTTAAAATTATGTACAGTTGTAACTTTACACCAGGGGTATCATATAATGTACAGTTGCAATTTCAAATAGACCTCAAACTTCATTTATTTGTGAAAATATATATAAATAATGCAGAATCAAGCGCGAATGCTGCGCGAATGCTGCGTGATATCAAGCTTGAGCTCTGCTATTGATACTGTTGAAAAAGCCAAAAATGACTGTAGGCTCGTTCATTTGGTGTCTTCCATAGTCCACAGCTAATGAAATAAATGTATCACATTATTGCAGGTCTACTTTCTCTTTGAATATCGTGGGCTGATGTTTACTATAAAAAGCCTTTATTCATTGACGTTGGTAGGCTCGCATTCCAATTTCATACGTTGGCATACGTTGTTGTTGTTGTTGTTCTGGTTGTTTATAGACGCAGCTCATAACATAGATGGTACGCGTCTCGTATCTGAAACTTGTCAGCGTAGTTACTCACCTGGCACGGGGAACCTTGCATACGTACCTTGGTACTTTGTTTTTTATACCTCGTTGTTTCATGCTATACATGTAGTACGGAGAGAGCTCAACTTACCCGAGTCCATGTCAGTCCGTGTAGAGGAGACGTCATTTATTCTCTCGCGACCGCAAGCCATGAATCCTTAAACATTGTCAGAGAAATGTCTGCAGTCTACAATCTACATGTATCTAGCCTAGGCCTACGTACAATGTGCTTGACATTGTAACTTCGAAAATGTATAGGTGTGGAAGTAACAAAGTAACTGTGTTCAGATGTTTTGTTCGTTATGCTAAGAAACCCTAGGCTAGGCTAGATCTAGCCTAAGCTACTGAGCCTATACACTGTACAGCCGGCCGATTGCAGGCGTTTCCAAAATTTAACAACGATTCTCAAGCAGTCTTGTTGACAATCTGTGGGTCACAATATGTGATGGCTCGAGTAGGCCTACAGACCTAGATAATACGGACTAGAGGCCTATGCTATGCCTACATGAATGTTAGAATGAAGCACGCTACAGCTCAATAATTGTGCCTATTGAGCCTCTGTTAAAGTTTTATTGACAATAATGGCTACAAGCTTGCAAAACACTCGTTATTCTCGGGCCAGGAAACCTGCATAGCTTTGCAGGGCTTACATTGCTATACCAGTTTTTGCTTAACCAGTACCATAATCTATAGCCTAGTGCTGCCAACAATCCCAAAAAATAGTTCTATGCATGAAGTATGTATCAATCAAATTGCATGCTATATCCCAAAGCCGGCATTTTTTATGGCTACTTGACTTGTAAGCTTATTCTAGAAGTAGCATACTTACTATAACTGGGATAGGACTCGCAAGTCGGCTATAGGCCTATAGTGAAAACTACAGCACGGCCTTGCAGGTTTTTATACTATAACGTGACAGTAGGCTCAGCACTGTTCAGCACGACTTTTTGCTCAGGGAAATTCCACCAACATTCGTGTCTTGCATCAAGTCTAAACAGTGGAACGCTACGCGAAGACGGGAGAGGCGTGCACAGCACGCAGGCTTCAATAAGCTGAATGAAAGTGTTCTAGTTGTATAATTTCAATGTAGCACGAAGTTAATTCCTTATTAAGACACACAAATATTAAGCAATAGTCCATAATGCAAGGCTCACGATAGACGACTTAATGAAACAGATGAAATATTTGAATAAAGAATTACAATGGATTGGCTAGACTAATGACTAATTGTAATTGAGACAAGTAGGCATCAAGCCATCTGCTGGCTACGTGTAAGCTATTATAGGTAACAACTACTATCAAGCTAATGTAGGCTACATATAAATTTGATAATCAATGGCGTGCAAAAGGCAAAGCGAAATGATCTATTTATAAAATGCAAGGAGAGTAGTATCACATTCATAGAAATTCAATGTTGGGTAGAAGCGCACTGTAAACTAACAGGCTATTGTTTATACTGTCCTTCAATTCATCTACACTCTACAGTCTACAGTGCATAGTACTCCTACATGATTAAATAACCAGGATGCATTTACTAGCGACAAAGCAAGAAATTCGAGCGAGATCAACAAGAATATTTATCTTGTACTGGATTATCAAATATGTGCCTTGCAAAAAACGTAGCCAACGATTTTATTTATCTTCATCGCATAAAATTTCACCAGACACGTTGTAACAAAAACTTATTTGCAGTAGAACATACTGCAAATAATCCTATACCATTCTTTTGAAATTCTGCCCTTAGGCAATCTATGTAACACTAGGTTCAACTATGTCGCCCTGTTTTGCTATGACATTACCAATTGTCAATCTCACTCTTTATGAATAGGCATCCTTGTTTAATAGAGTAGCTATATGAGTATGCCACAGATTTATATTCCTACACTAGTACTTCTTTCGACACACACACACACACACAAATTAAAACTGCACTGTTGTTTCCAACTACCATGTCACGACTAGACCTACCATTAAGATTTTTGAGCAAATATTATGTTATTAATACAACCATAACATAAGCCATAATTCTGTGCTTTCACATACAGCAGCTAAAGAGCGCCTTGTCATTTGTCTATTGACTGCCATCTCCTTAATTGCTGGGTTCAATTTTTTGACACGCAGTCATTCTAACTCCCTGCTTCGCCCTCCAAATTTCAATCCTCCCGCGTGACGTCATCATGTTGGCGCGCGGCTACAGCCGTGACATCACCGTTTCGCCGCTGCTGGCTCGCAGCCGCCGCACCGTTGTGACGTGGCGCGCTGACGTCACTCTCGCTGACGGAACGCTTGCGCTGCAGGCGCAGCAGGCGCGACTGGCCGGCACGCGAAAGGTCACGGGGGTCAACCACGCCCCTGAGGCTCGGCTGAGGCCCCTCTTTGACTTCCCATTTGAAATTCTGCAAAGCGCATCCGATCTGAATGGTTTTATGATTATGAAGTCAATTCATTTTTTGACTTATGCAGGATTCGGCATCGTTTCATGATTTTTTTAACTGTTCAGTTTTGATTTTCATAATAATACGAGATATTCGAAGTGTGATGGTTTGTGTCTATACTTTTTTAGTACTGCCTAACTAATTTTCAAATTACATTGCTAACATTTATATAGTATTTGCTGATACCGTCATCATTTGATATTGAATGCCAACTATCGAATATTTAAAAGGAAACAACACTTCAATTTTTCTTTAAGACAATTTATAGCGCTAGGCTTAAAGTAGCTAATCGACACCTTGTTATATGACGCAAGATTTGGTTTATTATCAAATAATATGTCACAAAAATTTTCATTCATGCTGATAATTGTCAACATTTAAATGAAGCACAAAAAGAAATTCATATAAAAAAAATTGAAATATAACAATTAAATAAGATAACACAAATAACTGAAATGCCCTTCGATCTACTTTCACTTCATGGTTACCTTTTTCGGTTTCTGCTGCAGTCCCCCAATGATCTGCGCCTCAGCCTCCATCCCTCTGAACATCGCCAGCACATAACTCGTCATGTGCGGCGGGGGCCTCCCTTCCTCCCCCCTCACTCCCCCTCCAGCCCCCTCCTCGCCCTCCAGGGGGCCGTCAGAGGGCTGCGGCCCCCCCGCCCGGCTGGACCAGACCCGCGAGCCGCTGAGGGAGGAGCGTGTGGAGCTGGTGACCATGGACTGGGTGGTGGACTGTTCGAGGTGACGCCACTGAGTGATGAGGTCGTGGGTGATGCCGTGGTGGGGAAGGTGTTCGCTCTGCGCGTCTGACCGTGAACGGTGAATAGGTAAAGTGTAAAGGTAAGGGGCGAGTCGTAAAAGGCGATTAAAGAAGGGTGAGTGGTTTTGTGGCGGCCCTCTTACACAAAACCGGACGGTAATAGTCTTTGATACTCACACACCGTCCTTAAAATTAAGCCCTACCAAAAATTCAATTACTTTCTTAGTTTAATCTATTCATTGTAAGCATTTTAATGAAATACAGCAAGCAAATTCTTTAACATTCATTTTTTTATCCAGTATCGATAAGTAATGGGTCGAAACATCTATTAATATGACTTATCAATGCATTTGCAATGTTCAGTATTCACGGTTAATGTTGCTAATTTTAAAAATAATTAATAACTGTTAATACTTTTTTTATTTTTTATTTTTTTAATAATATTTATTAATTACTGTTAAATTTTTTTAAATGCATGTTACTATTTTATTTATTAAAGGCAACATGCATGGTGGAATAGAGCAAAACCAGGGCCAAAATTGGCCAATGTTTCCCGATCCCCCCCCACCCCCCGTCGGTGGCGTCTCAGGACTCCAAAGCGGACTATAAACTAATATTTTTATAATCCAGTTATTCACACCTCGCTCGCCGTCCTCAAGGTGACCTCTCAAGGTCGAGCAGGAGGCGGGGTCAAGATCAAGCATCTCGCTGGACGACAGGGACGCCAGGGACTCGCTGGGGGACCCGCGGTACTCCTCCCCCGGACCCCCCCCGCGGTGGGACCCCCCCTCGTGGGGCCACAGGCGCTTGACAGGGGTGGCGGGGGCGCTCCTCGTGCGCAGGGGGAGCAGGTGGTGTCCGCGAGGCGAAACCTGGGCACCAAAGAACAAGAACAAGCCAAGTGTTGTTATCGTTGAATATAAATTATGCAACGATCATTAAAATATCTAAAGGTTCAGTTTTTCATTTGCAAAAGGCGTCCAACTAGGAGCCTGGCCTGGGCCTAAAATTATCTTAAGTATCGTAGTACCACGAGGTACACTATTTTTCCCATAACGCCTCATTAATTATCTATAGTATCCAATTTTTGCATCCAATTTTAGTATCAATTTAGCATCATCATACTAAACCATCTTCATTAAATAATTTCTCTTATGCATTCCTGATCTGAATTTTACACGTAGCTAATTCTAGAATAACTTTTAGTATCATATTTTAGTATCAATTTAGTTAGCATCAACTCCGTAAATAAAATCTATTTAAATAATTTCTTTTATACCACATACTATCAATCTCGTTTTAACTTTGAATGGTTTGCATTAGTCTTAACCCACCTTCTGTTCCTTGAAGGCTTCCTCGAGCTGACGAAACTTTTCCAGCATCGTTTTGGTGATAGAGGGGGGCGGGAGCTCCTCAGCGGGGATGAGCACTTTACTGGAGCTGTGTGCTACCTTCACACAACCAAACGTCGTATATTACAGATTTTAATTTAACAAACATACTGATTAATTATTGCTAATTGGATTAATTACTGTAAAACTATCACTGATTGACCAGGCAACCATTGATCAATAATTATGCTTTGGTATTTGATAGAGGAAGTCTTTGCATTTAACCTATTGCTGATTGAAATAATCATAGTATGCAGCAAAGTAGGCCCCCCTTATATAGAATTTTATTTCATCAAACAGGTTTTAAAGAAACAAAATGCAAAAGAAATAAAAATAAGAATGCATAATCCATACAAGAAAAATATAGTTACTACCTTTCCATTTCACTGAGGATCGCCTATATATATCTCAGCATAATGTTGTAAGCATAATGAAAAAATTGCGCATAGCAAGCTTATACTATTACGAAATATACATGTAGGCCTCAAGGCCCCTCACTACAGACTGTCCAATGAGGGACGTATGGGGGTGAAGGGGGCGGTTCTTGGCTCGCGGGCCAAACCAATTATAACTGTCCACAAGGTCATGACCTACACACATCGAATCATAATAATTCAAAGTGATTACCCAAAATTCAAATTAACTTCCGTTTCTGCTAAAAAAAGTCCTTCTTTCTACAACAAAGTGCAGCTAGTATATGCACGATCGAAGCTTCTGATTTCTATGGTAGGCCTAGATGTAACCGAAATGATCACTGGCTTTTCAATTGGTGCTCATATGTCGAATGTCGCGTCACTGACTATTCTCACATCAAAAGTCTCACATTCAAAAGTTAAATAAGGTAATAATAGTACATCGAAAAGATTGATAAAAATGTATGCCTACATCTAAACCAATGTAGGCTAATAAAAGTAACAAATGAGTAGGATGGTAAACTGGTAACCTGGTCAGTAAGGTCCTCGCTTTCACCAGTCATCACTCTTTCCTCCTCATCCATATTCCTTCCTCGCAATTTTTGTACGTGACCAATTTTGAAAGTTTCAGAAACCACTGAGGGAGGAGCCTGAACGTCAGCCACCACTTTGCTTGTGTCGCCTGCAGCCGAAGTTGACAGAGACTTCTTGCCCAGGCTAGTGAAGCCGGTGACGATACCTTTATCTTTGCTTGGTTCAGCTTCAGTCGCATGGCTTCGTTGACTTGGTTCTTTTCCTCCAGCTGCTCTTTTTGTCTTGGAATCCACAGAATCGCTTTTAGCCTTGGCTGCAGATTTTTCCTGTTCTTTTCTTGCTATTTCACTTTTTAATTCGGATTTCAGAATTTTCACATCTGCCTTGATTTGAGACTTGTGTTCTGCTGCAGTTTTTCTTTCCGAAGACTTGGACGGTGCTGTTCCGGTAGGTAATATCTTGGCCTGTTGATTCACATCACTAGAAATATCTGCATATATCGGAGACTTAGGCTTGCTTTGAATACCCGGATCATCGCGAGTCTCAAGGTTTTTTTGCGTCTTCAGCATATGTCGACTAGCCTGTGATTGAGCTGCTGCGACAATGTTGTCCTTGTGAGATGACGTCATAGGGGGCTGAGATGACGTCACAGGGGGGTGGGATGACGTCACAGGGGGTTGAGATGATGTCACAGAGGGGTGTGATGACGTCACAGAGGGGTGAACTGGACGTGAGTCATTGTCAGAGGAACTGATAGGTGGTTGAGCAGCCCGATCTTTGCTTTTTGGTTCATGCTGCTACAAAACATAATACAATCTTTATTGTCAATAGTTTGTAGTCATCAGCAACGTGCAGCTCTTCTTGTCTTTTTCAATAAATTTCTTGTCTGAATCTGCAAGCAAATAAATTTAGATTTTCTATTTAATGAAATTGCGAAAATAACAATGGTAAAAAATACTCATAATATGCCGGACACAATCGGCTAAGTGTTAGTCTTTAACCTTTTGTATAATGGTGAGTTAGTTTCACTTCCTATACAATGGCGAGTTGGGGTTAGTTTCTCAATATCTTGTATCACGTCACGAAACTTGTTATACTAGCTTGCTATGTAAGATGCCGAATATGCAAAGCTTGAACTCACATCTGCTGCGCGCTGGGCTCCGCCAATCCGCTCGCCATCAGCGGATTGCTGGAAGTCGTTAACTGCCTTGCTATCAGCAGAGTCTCCCGTCAGTTCATCGCCCACCAGCTGCATCCCGCCTACCGATTGAGCCCCGCCTATCAGGTACGCCCCTTCTACCAGTTGAGCCCCACCCACCAGCTGCGGCTCGCCCTGCCTTTGTTCCTCACTGCGTTCCCCGTTCTCCTCGATCACGTACAGCCCCCTAGGCGCGCACGCTTCCCCTCTCCCCTCTACCCTCCCCACCACGTCACCGTGCTCTTCTCCCCCAGCCCCCATCGCCCCCACGGCGCTCACTTCCCCCATCGCCCCCACTGCCTCTACCTCACGTACAGCATCCACGGCAAGCCGCTCAATCTCCTCTGCGTAGTCCCGTGCACGCTGCTCCAGGAGATCCTCCAGGGGATCCTCCGGGGGATCCTCCAGGGGATCGAGCGGCTCGGTAGGCTGACTGGTCTGAATCTGCGACGGAAGTGGTTGAGTTTGAGCCACACTCATTGACTTGACACTGCTTCGATCGGGATGGAGCGTGGATCCTGCGCTGGTTGATATCTGATGAGCTGGATCTTCGATTGCACAGTCAGCGGCGTGCAGGGGCTTGCTTGGTGGAGTTATCAAAACTTCGCAACTTCCAGCGTTTCCGCTTTTCTCACGGTATTGACTGGCTGTCGATACTGAATCATGTTCTGTTTCAAGACTCGCGCTCTGTGCCCTGTTCCTTTCTTCAATATTTTGCACCTCGGAAGTTTCCGCTTCAGGCATCCGATGATCTGGTATTGGGGGGATGTCCATCGAAATCATCGACAACGAAACACCTTCTGCGGCTTCAGTCTGCAAGCCATACGCGTGTGCCTTCTCAGACTCTTTTTTACTCTGGTCGCCGTCCTGACGCGTCGGAAGTAAATCTTCATAAGCAGGCTCCTCCGTTCCGTCACATTCAGCCGTCGGCGCAGGCTTCTCCTCAAAATTATCGAGAATGATGTCGATGGCGTCCGTGCTGGTTTGTGAGCAACGCTGCAGGCTGTTCTCCGAGGGAAGGGGAGAAGGGAGGGGGGAGGAGGCGGGAATGCCGTCGTGGGTTGTAGGAGACGTTATGGAGGGGGATCTAGTTGTGCTGTCCCCGGTGACAGAGGTGACAGCGGCGCTGGTGTCCGACGTAGCGGAGGATATCATGAAGAGCGTGCAGTCGGAGGCAGTGGATGCAGTAGTACCCGTAGTGATTCCTAGTTCCACGCTGTCTGCTGAAATGGGTCTGTCTGTGAAGTCTGCAGATACATGTCTGACTGTAAAGTCTGCAGGTGTGTGTCCGTCTGCGTTATCTGCAGAAACGGGTCTGTTTGTGAAATCTGCGCGATCTGCTGCAATAAACATGGAGTCTGTATTTCGATTTTCTGGCATCGTGGGTGATGCAATTTCCGGAATGATGTGAACTTGTGACGTGTCAGTGAACGCAATCTCAGCACGGTTTGTGTCATCAGAGGTAGCCAGGGAAGCGATCTGTGATATGTCAAGGCCGTATGAAGGGGACACTGTTGTTGGCTCGATTGGCGCATTGCTAATCATAGCATCTGATGAGGCTTCCATCGAAATATTCTCCTCTTGATCAGGGTATAGGACATAATTAGGCTCTATCATTGAAATGTCTGCATCTTCTGTAATGTTGATCAATGTTGGAATATTGGCAGCGTCCCTTTCTGACACAATGGGTGACAGAATCTCTGAAGTCTCATCATGTCCACTGCCGTTCTTGTCGACTCGAGGAGGAGGAAATGCAGTGGATGTCAAGCTGGCGGTGCCGCTAGACGGGTCTGCGTGCCTTATCTGTGGGATATCCATGCTGTCTTGGAAGTCAAACGAACTTCTTTCAAAACTAATTTGGCGATCTGCTGGTGACATCATAGCTGAAGATCTCGCTTTGGCAGAGGAATCTCTTTCAGGAGATAAACAAGCTGCATCTTCAGGAATTGAAGCCTGGCGTTCGGCTGAAACGACAGTATCTGCGGCGTCTGACGTCATGTACGTCGTGACGTCATCATCTTTTTGTTCTGAATCCTTTCTGACAGACGGCGGAGTGGTGCTCGTGTGCGATCCAACGAATGACGTCATCGAGGTCGCGGCCTCGCTGCGCACTGGAACAAAGGAAGGTCCGGGCCCTGATTGGACGGAGAACGTTATTGAAGTCAGGGTCGCGCATTCTGGTTTGCGCTTGGGCCTGGCGCCGACTACGCCGTGTTGCGTGTCGTGGTGTGTGTGCTTAGCCTCCTGATTGAGGGCAGCAGAACAATAAAGATGATCTGGTGTTATTTCACAATGCTTGAATCTTGATTTTTAGTTTCATACAAATTTTAAAATTGGCAAAATTGAACATAACTATGGTAGATTTATGTCACCAGATGAGGTTTTAGCGTAAAACAGGAGTTAATCTGTAGACCGACTGCAACGTTTAAATAGCAATGGTTCAACTGAATTGATTTAGCCAACAAAGCATGCATCAATGGCTGAAAGTGACAGAAATACAGATATACTGTAGCGTAGCCTGCATGTTAACGATTTAGCATTATTTACCTGATGAGTACGCGTTAGTTCGGATATTTCAGTCATTTTGCGGTTGAAGATTCTAACAATTGAATTTACGCTACATGGTAAAAATTATAATAATTCAGCATAGACTAGCCTATGCAGTGTATGTTGACAAACCTTATGAGCTTTCTCTTTCGTGGATCGAGCCGGATTCATGTCGTTGGTCACGTGAGGATTGGGGGCTGATGACGTCATAGTAGTGACGTAATCACGTAATCTTCCAGAGTAGGCCTAAATTCAACTTGGCCTTGTTTGATGAGCAAATCCCGTTTGAAGACAGGCCTACTAACAGTTTTAATTAAGAATAGCCTAGCAGCAAAGCCTTTAACTGACCAGCTTTCGGACCCCAATCCTATAGCTTGTTGCCTTGCCAAATGCTCGCTAAATTGCAGTGTAACCTAGGCGTATAGGTCATAGCTACATGCAAGCACCCTCTTCACACTCGCGAAATTAGAAAAATGTCGCTATTTTTCTTGTTATGGTGAATAGCCTGCCAGTTGAGAGCGTGGGGGTTTAGTAAAACTCCCCCAATCTTTGGATTATTGGAAAGTGTTTTATTAGAATTTAAACAGATCGCGTGTGCACCACATGAATTTTCTCTCGGCATTCTAAATCTATTCTAGCGTAAATTAGTTGGGCCTCCATTAAGAAACAACCCATTAAAATTGTGTACCGATAGCCTACTACACCAAAGGCGTATACATACGTAACGAGCAGCTTGAGCGAACTAAATTTTTTTAAATGCTGCTCTTACCGACAGCGCTTGATCGTCAGACCAAAGTTTTATTTTTCAAATTCCCGCCTGCAGAATGACACACGTCCTACGTGTAGATTCCTAGTTTCCCCTATCGTGTAAAATTTCACAGCTCGACACGGGTAGTTAAAAGCAGCCAGTCGGCGGACGTCATCCCCTGGGTTCAATACTCGCCAATTGGCCGCCGGGTCAGATAAATCGTGTCAAGGAGCTGCCAGTGCCAGCCAGCTCTCGTTGAACAAAACTATCCTGGGACCCCGGATTCGCGTCCCTCGGGAAATTACCCAGTTAGGTCCGGATGGGCTAGAGAGGCTGGAAGGATTTGAGCGGAGAACCCTTTGACTAAATACTACACATGTCATTTTGCGCTATAGAGCGCATTGTGGGAGTCAGTCTAAACAAGGTCAAACGGAAATTGGAAAAATCTATTAAGAATTAGCTCAGAATGAATCATGCAAAACAAAGTAGGCTGTGGATTGTAAATTAGTGACACGAAATGAAATCAGTCCTTACTGCATTAGCGCATGGGACTAAAATAGTCCTTATAAAATGTTAGGACGATTTAGGCCACTGGGGATGTTAGGCAAAAGCCAATTTTCATAAACAATCGCAGTCTAATATTTACTATTAATAAAAACTAATAATAAAGTGTCACAATCATGGCGTGCATTGAAGACTGGGTAGGCGTAACTAAAAATGTACGATTTCATCCGGAGGCCTAGCTCCATTGTACAGAGTGCATTCTTTTCGCACGGTCCACAAGATAGGCGATGGCAATGGCGATATGAGCTGCTCCAAGTATATAATATACAGTTGTCGACAGCCATGATATTCATGCATGTGTATGGTTGATTAAATTGATCAAGTAACTTGCATTCCCTGAAACGAAGACGATGAAGCAAATAATTCTGAACAAAGCGTGTTTACAACCATGCGTTTGATACATACGTAAAATGCAAAAGTACATTATAATTGAGCATTATACTGGCTATTTTGTGCTCGTTCATCTGTCATCACGCCATATAATGTACAATGTCACGTACATGTAGCTCTGTCGCCGTGCACGTAGTGTTATGCATGGCAAGCGACAGCCCTTGGCGACGTTTCTGATAATGATTTGACACGGTGAACCCATTATTAGCTAGCGTAGGCTATGACATCTCTGATGACTAGATGTTAAGCATGACTAGTCTTACAAAGCATCATAAGCGCTCATCTAGCATACATAATTAAACGCGAATATTAGAGTTCTGCTGCAGCCTACATTCATAAACGCTGTTGATTTAGGTCAAACTTATTCAGTGCATTCGTGTCCACTGTAGACCGTCGGCTGTACATTTTGTTAGGCCATACCAAAATATTGCATTTTGTATTGTTGGTTTCATGAAATTGTATTCAAAATTGAACGTGTTGCCACATAAGGTGGATCCTGTCATAATGTCGCCCATTGTTTCTTTTGAAACGATACTGCAAAAAGCATCTATCCATTTATATTCCCACGAAATGTTTATTGCAATAAATTTTAGTAATTGTGTTTGGCGACGTGGTTTTATTTAATTTTTATCTCAATTCCCAAAGCAATGAAAAAGTTTCACATAATGCATTCCATTACTGCATTGCGACCGGTCAACCACGCTACCTCGCCGAACTCGTGTCTGCGTACGCGCCGGGCAGGCCGGGCCTCCGGTCGGCGAC
>JAQIWG010001234.1:0-25655 GCA_034695025.1 Chamaedrilus cognettii
CCCCCATGCCGTGACCGGTCACTCTTTTTCCTTTTTTTGGCCCCCCCCAACAGCAATTCCTGGCTACGCCACTGCTCCTTTCACATTTACTTATTAGTCAATTATATAATTTAAAACTACATTCATTAGTTTGACAAAAGCTTTGTTGCATCTTTAATCATATACTACATGATAGTCTACTCGTTAATGAGAAAAGCCATTTGTAGTTCTTCGCTTTGCGTACCGTGGTCACGTCGTTCGAGTTTCTTCTGCTTGGCCAGGCTGACCAGAAACTCGAGGGCCTCCTTCAGCGATATATCTGCACTTACATTTATACAACAACATCTATTAAGTACCGTACGCGGCATGCCAAGAACAGTTTTAGCTTCAAATTTCATTAATTGTGCGCGTCATTTTGACTAATTTAGTGACTTGTGGAACTCGTCGAAGTTACATGGCAGCAAAAATGTCATAATTCAATTAGTCTTTGTTACTACACATGACCCTTGAGGCCTAAAGCCACTAACCACTAACACATGCACAATTTTGTACTGCATTTTGTTGTCTAATGAATACAGTAAAATATGACATTTTCGCGTGCATATAATTTTGAAAAAATTTCGCGAATTGGAGAAATTGGCCAAAATTACATGCAGCAAAAAAAAATCTTTGCTAAAGCAATATAATGGGCAGTCCTCAAAACGTGAAAATTAAGTGCAGCTAAATTTCTAAGAGACAAAACTGCCAAAATAACATGCAGCCTAAATTTCATGTTTTACAGTAAGTACTACTAAATTAGATTACGCTGAGCCCCACCGTTGCTGTCATCAGCCACTGCTGACCCAGGTGCAGCGTAGGGGGGCTGCTGGGGTAACTTGACGTTAGCGCCCCCTGCCGCAGTCCCCGAGCCTGACGCCTGCGGAGACTTCAGGGCAGCAAGCAGCGCTTCGCTCGAATCCACCTGAGGCTTGCTCTCCCCTGCACTGACGCTCTGCTGCGACTCTGCGTTACACATGATCCGCTTCACAGTGCATGGTCCAAAGAAAGTATCCTTTGCACACTTTCCATGCATCAAAGCGTTGGTGTCTTTACCTGGGTTCAAGTCGCTGGGCTGGCAACTATGAAACCATGGCGTTACAGGCTCTTCAGCACGGCTGTTAAACACACATGTGTCGCTAGCTGCTAACCCGGAGCCAGATAATTATTTATTTGGTTCGTGTCAGGAAATGCATCCGGCTGTAAAGCCCAGTTCCTGCTGGGTTTCAGGGCATAAACGTCTAAACCTGCGTGAAAACATGAACATTAACAGATTGGATGACAAAAAAGACGGTTAACTTGCAACTTTGGCAACTTTAGTGCCAAAAAGCTGTCAAAGAGCAAGAAACTTGCACCATCTTGTTAGTGAATGTGTAAAAATTCATCCAATGAAGAGTTGAGGCATGACTGGATTCAGAAGGAGAATGATTTTAGCACACACGACGAGCAGGACTTTGCTTTGCGTATATATATAGACCATAAAGGGCAATAAATTTCTTTAAAATCTAAGAGCATTTGTAGGAGTTCAATAGCCAAGTGTTGAACTAGAGATAACTGGAGACAACACTGTTTATGAAGCACCATGATCATATGGCCTAGCAGTTAATTATACATTCATAATTGCATATAGCTTTCGCATTCACGTTCATGCGTGAGGTTTAATTTTAAGGACGGTGTGTGAGTATCAAAGACTATTACCGTCCGGTTTTGTGTAAGAGGGCCGCCACAAAACCACTCCCCTTCTTTAGTCGCCTTTTACGACTCGCCCGGGGAGCTCCGGGCTACAAGCCAATTTTTTGTTCCCGAGCCTGCATGGAGTGCATTCACGTTCACCTTATTCTTTACACACCTTATTTGAAGATCACATCTTTTAGAATGGAGTATAATAAATATTAGCAAGGCTTCAGACCTCTGTAGCTGGCAGCCTGGACTGCTCTGGCGTAGTCCTTCAGCTTGTAGAGCACGTTCTCGAGCTCTAGGATGATGTTGTACAGCGACTCTTGACTCCCTGCACAGTGTACAAAGTTTACATCTGTCAATATGAATCTTAATCAACGATGCTACAAAAATAGGCAACGAAATGCAACAAAATGAGGCAATGAAATACAACAATAGAAGGCAACTAAATGTTACAATAAGACGCAATGAATAATGTTGCATTACGAGGCTATTAAATGTTACAAAAAGACGCTACCCGGTACTAATGAACCAAAAAGAGGTAACGATATGCTATAAAAGGAGTCACAAAGCCAACAGAATGACTTGCCATCATACAGGAATGTTAAACCAGCAGCTAACCACAAAACATACCACCCTGCAGGTTGTTACCTGGTAAGGAGTGTCCAGTAGCGGGAGCAGACACGGAGTCCTTAGAGACGACGGCTACGATCAGCAGGACACACAACACGCGGGCAGGTAGCTCCATCTTGAAACAATACTGTTGTTGTTGGTGCGTTACAGAAGCTAGATCACCAGGAGACCTGCAATCACACACGTGGTAGCTCAACTTTAACCCGTTTCATGCTTCACACCAGCAATGTTGCGCAGTTGTTTTGTAGTTTTTTTCTTTTTGGGACCATGCGTACCACAGAGACTATAATTATTAAACAGTCGGTTATTTGAAACACGATGTAGATCCATGCAAGAAGGGCTGCGTTAGCGCGCCAGAGGCCGCCCGCAGGTAAAGCGTGAAGTGTTTTATGATGGCGTGCTTGCCCAGTGCAAACTAGACCCACATGTACTTTGTGGTATATAGATAAAACTGATTATTATAAACCACTGGTTAATATTTACAAGAACATAATTGTGGGCTACAGCCTATCGGCTAACATGTATACCCTGCTAATTGGCCTAGGCTACCACACTTGATACTTTCATTACATCCGGTCTGCATGACATGCATGGGAAAGAATCTTAATTTTATAGAACTCCTTCAGTATGCCTACGGTGAAGAGCTGTCACCCAGTCACCTAGCTAGTATGCCAGCGGTGCCAGCGGTCCCAGCGGTGATTTGTTGTACGCTGCACTGCCTATAATTATCTACAAGCAAATCCGTCTAGGGAAAACTTAATCATTTTTACTTTGCTTGTCCGTTTCTAAATCGATTTTCATGCATTTAAATTATCATGTATGCTATAATTATCTCGGTGTTATTGAACTCTGGAGAGTATCGTGCTGCATTTTAAATGTATTTTATGACAACCGGGGACCTGCAATGCCAATCGCTCCCATGCTCTGTCAAGCGCGCTGCAAAGCGCTGCACTTTGCACGCGCAACAAAGTAAAACAACAACACATCCGGACGGGCGCAAGTAATTTTCATCGACCTGTTGCAACAGCTACTTGCGTCAAGTAGTAACTGCGAGCTTTAAGCTGTTTTCAATGCAGTTTCACGCTCCGCTAGTCGCACAGCCTGGCCTATAGACTGCCGTGAGTCCATAATCAAGACGGTACACCGTTACAGAGCAATAATTCTGAAACCCCTAGCCAACCGGAACAGTTGTATATTGTAGGCCGACATGTACATGTAGGCCATACAGCAAAGCCCAGTAGGCCTACAATGTCATGTATGCTACAATGTATATCACCGTAGCCTACATGGCATACATGGCACTGTATACGCTGTATCGATCTACAATGCCAATCTGCATGCTTCCGCCTCAATTTGTTCCTCAATCCCAAGTTGGTTAAATCTGCAGGCTAGATGTAGCCTACATAAATACCTTCAGATGTGAGATTGTCTTGCTCCAAAGAACCTTTTCCTTCCTATTTATAAATGCGCGATGATTAGGCTAATTTGCCACGTCGGCACAATGGTGTGCAAATATTGCGCAAGTTTCCCACGTTATAGCCTATAACTGTAGCCACTAGTCTGTTAATATCTACATTTCTTGCATCACTTCTACAGATAATAATTATGTAGCTCAATCCAGATATTGAATCACCGCAACAGTAGGCCTATATACTACCAAGGCAAATGCCTACTGCATAGGCCTACTGAAGTTCAATTCAAGTGAGCAGGATTATCAATTCAACTACTCATCGACTTATCAACTTCTCTCATAACCGCAAGATTTGCAAGATTTCGGCTATCAGCTGAAGCTTGGCGTATAGGCCTACACGACATTGTATCCTTCCCTGAATCAGCGTAGCGCGCTTATTCACCAGTATCCTGACTTGAAGTGCTTGATAAACTCAAGGGATCGACTCGTTTTGATTGACCTACGTGACAAAAATGATAATGCAAATTGCTATTATGGGACCCAGTCTTGGCTATACGAATCATGAATGACTCGACAAAGTTTATTGGCGGTGGCCTGTTCTTTGTCGACAAACTTTGGCGTCTGGAGCTATAGCCATACAGGTACATTTTTACATATTACGGGGACATTTAAAGAGATGTTTAGCCCTCCCCCTTCCGATTGTAAGTTCCGTTGCCTACCGAAGGAAAAACCCCTCCGTGACTAAATCCCCCCCCCCCCCTCTCCCCCCGGATCGTCAAAAAAATTGCAGCGTCACGGTGGAGCCCTCAGCTCAAAATTTATGTAACCGCCCTGTTTAAAACTTAGAAATGCGCACACATTTTTGGACAGTTCTAGAAGCAAAACGGCGGAAATGGGAAAAATTCAATTTGGCCATCCCAAAAATTTGAACTGCAGCTTCACATTTACAATAGCATGTGTAGAGACCCCCGGTCACCTTTTAAAAACGCACGAATTTTAGGAATTGGAATTTCACGTTAAAACATGCCATGTTGTCGACAACGTGTACAGCCCTATAGTTACAGACCTAGTAGTATACGCGCGTTATTTATCGTAATATAGAGGGCCTACTTAATTTAATTCTAGGCCTAGCATAGAGCCTACTACCTCATACAATGCAGACGACTATAATAGGGCTACTCGACCCTATATGCGCGTTTTCGAATTCGCACCTGCTCAAACTCGCAAACTATGTGTTAACCAATAGTCGGCTTGGTTTGAGCTGAATTTCCTACGGCCTGGGCTTTTAATATAAACTTACGGCCTGCGACTATAGCTCAACGAGCATGTAGCCTAGAAAGTTGAAGGATAAGCCTACATGTACGCAGGCCACGCAAGCAGGCCGTCGATCAGGCCAGCGGTCCTTAAACTCCTTATCGAAGCCAGGTGCATCATTTTGTCGATTCGTACTACAATAGCACTCAGCCTATATTACAATTATAGAGCACCAACTATTATCTTATGGGCTGAACATGATACGACTCAAAAAATAGTTCTCAAATTAATGCAAACGTATTTCTACAATATAATTATACGGATGTATCTTGAAACGAGGTTTTGAGACCAAAACCACATGACCATAACATGACATAACATGACCGTAACATGCCCATGGTGCTGACGAGATTCAAACGAATCTGGGATGAACATGATAGGACTCAAAAATTGTTGTGAAATCTAAACCCACCTAGCATCTACAAGACATAGATATATTTAAAAACTAGGTTTTGAGACCATAACACGCTCAAGGTGCCGACGAGATCGTGCGATTTTTGTACGACGTGCAATTTTTCCAAAAAGTGCGATTTTTCCAAAAAAGTGAGTGGCAACACTGGTAGTGAAGTTGAAGTCGTTTGATTATTTTACTATAAAAAATTAGGTAATAATAAATATTTCAAATTTTTGAGCTGTTTTCATTTTTAATGTTCGATGATTTAATCTGTTTAAAGTTTAACAAAGAATTCAAGTTAGGCTACAACTTGAGCTCTATGCAGAGTAATCAAAATATATGGCCGCTGCCCCTGTGCCAACTACTGGGGGGGCGGGGGGCGCGCTCGTCGCCAAGCCAAACCGGCTGGAATGCAAGGACCTTCACTCGTACGTGCGGACGCTGCCCCCGCCGGTTCTTGACCGGCTATACAAGCACCCGGCTGCTTGCCTCACCATTTTCAGGTAAAGTAATATCAAACTAAATATAACAATTAATGAATTTAATTATGCATTAATCCTTTACTTATACGCAACTGTTCAATGGAGTTGAAAACATAATCCAGGATCAATACTCTGAGCCAATCTGCGCTGTGAGATTTTGAACTAATTAATTAGAATTGAATTAGAGAAATCTAATTTACGCTAGTGTAGGCCTATATTTTTGAAATTAATGACAATACGTTGCATCGAAATCAATGTCAAATTAAAAATATTGATACCATTCTAGAGTGCCTATTAGCTGCGCACTATCAAGCGCGCAGGCCTACGCCAAAATAGCTTATATCGCTTATCGTTCAGATGCACCTTCCGTTTTGCATGCTGCTTTTCCTACTATATTCATTAGCTACACCAGCTGTCTGAGATGCATATTGTTTTATGATAGCGTGCAATTAACTTTCATTCCGCATGTTGGCCTTCGTTTCGCAACTGAATTCCGCAACGTCAAATCCGCACTATAGATCACAGCGCATACCGCACATCCGCATTATAGACTGGCCCTTGTGAGTGTCGTAGAGACTGACTGGCATGGTGTGCCGTAAAACGAAGTAGCCTCAATTTTTGAATATATTGTACTATTATCTGAAGTTAAGCCTGCACGCAGTTTGAGAAGCTAGCCTGCATAATGAAGCATAAAAGAATTATTCAATGTTATTTGAGCAGGGAGTGCCCATTATCGAAAGATCCGATAAATTTTGTTGGTGTGTTGTTGCAGGGACCTGTCAGAGTTGGCCAAGCATTACATCATGCGCGTCTTGTTTGTCGAGCAGTCCGTCACACAGACGATCATGAACGCTTGGCTCACAAGCCAACATGCCACGTAATGGCATTAGCATAATATCTATTAGTTTTGCTGTACAATTAGAATCAAATTTTGCACTACGAGTAATGGTATCAGTTATTTCTTTCGATGTGTTCCTATTTTTTGTCAAAACTCGGTATTTGTGCAGCTAGCTGTGTTAGTAATGTGTGAGTCAAATAATACATTACAAACTGGTAAAAATGTTTGAGATTTAGAATTTTTTGCAATATTTAGGACTGCAGCTGGATGCCCTTCCTGGCGCCAACCATATAAATACTGGTATTTATTTGGCACATGTGGACTTTTATTGGCACCTGTATATTGCAATTATTATTAATAATTATCACTGACCGCGCTAGTGCTGGTGATGTGGTCGGTGTTGTGCAGGGAGCATGTGGAGACCCTGCGTTGCCTGGCCGGCCTGCACATCCTCCACGAGCAGGCGCAGTCCGGCAGTCTCGGCTGGAAGCTCAACGAGGTCTTCCGGCGCAGTCTCAAGGTGGCGCTACTTGGCGGGTCGGCTGCTCTTCTTTTTCATCTTTGTTTACGACGCTGTGCAATAAATAAAGTGGTTTTTTATTTGAAGCACCGATCAGAGACTGAAGGTCGGTTGTTCTTGAAAACGAGTGTTGTTTATTTTGAAATAGTCGCAGAACAAAAATGATGCCGCAACTCAATCGAATAATGTAAACTGTTATAATTGAATTAGGCGTGATCTATTTTTAACACGATATTTTTGGCGGTTCTAAATAGGTCTGAGATCATTCAATTTATACTTGATTGATCAAATGGTCGTCGAGGTATCTTTGTTTTTAGTAGTGCTGTCTCAAAGCAACATGGTAAATATAATGTTCAGTATATTGTAATAAATAAATAAATATAAAGAGTTTAGGGTTCATTTTGGTGTCCGACCTGAGAGGGGTTCTGTGCGGTTTAGCATTCAGATGATTATTTTTTAACTCGTTCACATCAGCATTGTACATTTTGGCGTTGTGTGCTTCACCAGGGGCGAGGAGCGGGGTACAAGCTGGGCGGGGTCGGGGCCCCTTCCCCCTGACAAACACTCGAAGGACATAGCCTCCCTCGACTCATACGCTCAGGAACGATGGGAGGTCGGTTTTCATTTTCTGCTTCTCAATGTTTTTCTATGTTCACATTGAACGAATAAGATGTGTTGAGTGTTATGGTGGTTTTCCTTTAGGAGGTATGAATATAATGACTATGTATCGGTGGAGCATAGCTGTTCGATGGAAGTATCCATCTATTTTATTACACACTGAAGAAGTTTGTTTGGTAGGCAGAACTTTCTTTTTGATAAATATGCTGCAATCATGAAGTATGCATATGTAACGTATTGTATGTATGCTTGTACACACACACATGCGTGCGGCGCGCTGTGCAGAGTGTGTTGCACCACATGGTGCGGTGCAAGGAAGGCGCAGGTGTCGCGAGTGCAGAGTCTATTGAAACACTTCTCTACGCCGGCCTCATCAAGCGGTCAGTACTTCTTTTTCTTTTTCCCCTAAGTTAGGGTATCATAAATCCCTTAGACGAGGCATGTTTGATCTAGTGGTTGAGGCGTTGGGATGAGAATCTTTGAGTCAGGGGTTTAGGTCCCAGCGCTGGCACCTCGAAACCATGTGTACAGGCCCTTCAGCAAGGCTGTTAACGCCCAAGTGTTGCTAGCTGACAATCATCGTGCCATGATGAGTTATTATTCTGGTCAGTGACAGGATGGGCATTTGACCATGCAAGCAAGGCATTGAGCCTGTAATGGTCTTTGTGATCTATAATAATCTTTGACTGCGTTACTGCGAACAGCCCTTAACACCAATCTACTACCTAACCTGGACAACTATGCCAATGGGTCTGTTGAATTAATGTACTCTTCATATGGGCAGTGGAGAAGATCGGGGTTGAGTATTGAATAGAATAGCATTTATTCAGTACACGTAATGGCCGAAACGATCAATCGGGCATTGCAAGAATATAAAAAATAAGAAGGAATGATGATTTTCTGGGCTGGGTTGTTGAGGGAGGAGGGTGACTCGGACCAGTACATCACCCCGGCAGGGTTTCAGTTCCTGCTGCTTGACAGGGCGTCTCAGATCTGGTACTTCATCCTCAAGTACCTCGAGAACGCTGAGGTACTTACGCGCAAGTTCTTTCTCTAACTTTAGTTACTTGTTTTAATGATATTTTCTTATTGTTTCTTGTGTAATGTTTGTAGAGTCTGAGTTACCATTGAACAGTCAGTGTTGAATTGTAGGACCCGTGTGAACGAGAATTATTTTTAAATATTAAATTTGTGTATTATATTTAAAGATATTCATGATTGGTTACTATGAGCGCTGTTGTTGTGTTTGTAGTAAGCAGGCTGTTGATATGCATCGTTTCTTTGGGTGTTACGGTTTGTGTTACGACTAACTACACATGTGGCTTTTGATGTGAGCATTACAGAAGTAGGTTTTGTTTTTTGTAGTTTAGGGACCGTGTGTAGCACACAAGGGCTATATACAGTCCGATTCGGTGCAAGAGAGCCGGCACAGAACCACTCCCCTTTTTTTTAGTCGCGTTTTACGATAAGCCCGGGGAGCTCTGGGCTGCAGGCCAATTCTCTGTTCCCCGGCCTGCAGGAGTTACAGAAGTAGGCTATTGTTGTTTGTTGTACACTGAGTGTGGATGGTTTCTGTGTTGTAGGCCAGCGGCATAGATGTCGTGGACTGTCTCACGTTTCTCTTTCAACTTAGCTATCTCAAGTTGGGCAAGGTCTGTCAGTCTAACTTACAAGTTTCTTCATTTATTCACGCATTCTTCTTTGACTCATCCGTAGGAACCTTAGAAAAATGCGATTTCATTTTTATTCCAAAAATTGAGTTTTTTACCATTTTCTCGCATATTTTACATTTGAGCAGTTCGGGGTTTAGCGGATTTATCAATTTAGATTGATATGAGTCATTTTGGGCTCAGGCAGTCGGTCCTTCATGACATACTGTTACTTCATTTCTAATTTGACGCTGGTTAACTGTTTTGATTGTGTGTTGCAGGATTACTCGACAGATGGCATGAGTGGCGGTCAGTTCAAGTTCCTTCAAGATCTGCGCGGCATTGGCCTTGTCTACCAACGAACCGTACGTTTTGTTGTAACATGTTTCTGTCTTTTCTAGCTTCTGCATAAATATAAATTGTGAATTATTTGATCATTAATGTAGATCTCGCGCTCATTGTAAATTTATTCACTAGTATTGATTTTATATGATTTGCGCAAGAGCTGCATCTGACTAGGTCTAGTAATGTTGTCAAACAGAAGAAGGCCGGACGCTTCTACCCGACGCGCCTCGCCATCGGCCTCACGTCGAGCGTCGCGAGGGAATCAACAGGGGGCGACACGCTTCGCAAGGATGGCTTCGTCGTCGTCGAGACCAACTATCACGTCTACGCTTACACAGGTGAAAAGAAGGAACAAAAATGAAAAAGGAATAAAAAATGAGCTGTGCTTACTTTGCAGGGGCTTGTTTCACGAATATTTCTTGAGATATTCTACACTTCCTTTATAGTTGGATTTGAAATGAATCCATTCGTCCACTGTCATGACATCATTATTTAGTCATCATTTACTGTGGAGCGCGTGACGGTGCAGAATTTTAAAAAACGAATGGTAAGATTTGCGTACGAACTCCCTAAGAATTTCTTAAGATGAATAACTATTAAATTTAAAATTAATTTATGTTTTATGACGATGGACTCAAGTTAGACCTGTGATCAGGTTTGATGCTGATGACACTCTTTATTGTGATTAGCTGCTGATTGTTGTTACGTTGATTAAACTCATTCTGATTGGCTGTGCGCTGTCTGTGTGTCATGTTGTAGACTCGCCCCTGCATCTCTCCTTACTCTCACTATTCTCCAAGATGCTCTACCGGTATCTGCCTCATTTGGTTTCCTAACAGAAATGAACTATTAATGGCCAGGGCCTGATCTGGGTCTGGAAAAAATTCGCAAAAAAGTTGCCATATTGCAATTTTTTGCAAACTAAACAAAAAATTCGCCAACTGCTCACAAAATTCATTTTTGGCGACTGGCAGATCAAGCCCTGTAAATGGCTTCAGCTAGGAGGATGTTTAGTCAGATCTCCACAGTGTAGAATAGAAACTGTATGGTTACTGTAATCAAATTTGAGCTGCACGTTATTTTCATGGTTTTGCCTTGTAAATATTTAGCTGCAATTAATTTTTGCGTTCTTTTAAAGCTCTTTTCTGTATATATTCTTTACTCGCATGTAATTTTTGCATTATCATTTGCGAAATTCATTAAAATTACATGCAAGCGAAAAGTTCATGTTTTACTATTTTCTTCAATAGTTCTTCCTGGTTGCAGTCTGTTAGCGGATTTGTTTCAGTCATGCATATTGCTTTGATGTCAAATGTACTCTTTCCTTGTTCAGGTTCAGCAATATGACTGCGTGTATAATTACACGAGACTGCGTGCGATTTGCTCTTTCGATTGGTATCACTGCCGAACAGGTGATCAGGCGTGAATTTGATATTTGAGAATTTTTGAGTTCTTTGCCGTATAATTATAAGATTTTTGAAATTTCAACGATGACTTGTGCTAAAAGCGCTGTCAATTTAAATCATGTTAATTTATCGATGTAATGCATTGCGTGTTGTAGCTAGGCCCATTTACTAGATTTAGAAGTATTGTAAATAATTTTTTTAATTTTGTTATCTTGAGTTCTTTATCTTTAAGATTACATTGACCGTTTTTCTGCTAGCATTTATATCAATGATGAGCTATGCTATGAAGCCTGGTGTTCTTATGTCCTTATTGTTTTCTTTTAAACTATATCCCTTTGGAAATTCGAACATAAAAAATGTATATTTATGCTTGTTGGTCACCTTAAAATATTAGTTTGTGTTGTACGCGCAGATCATCAACTATCTTCGCTCCCACTGTCATCCAGAAATGCTGCTTAAAGTAATTCTCATTCTTCATTTTGCATTAAAATTCAGTTAATTTTTCATTTTCCCTTCTTTCTTTGTATGATTTTCTTGCTTTGTGCATCCTGGGCTTTTCCATTTTTATTAGGCTAGATGTCGAGAATATTAATTTTTCCATTTTTTTAAACTGAGCAAGAATGGTTCATTACCCATTCTAAACTATCGGCAACCCTCACATCATAAACTTGCAGGCATGTGTTCTCCAATCAATATGGCTCTTTCTTTGGTGGCTTAGCTTTATACTTTGAGTTTTATCGACTTTGCAGCACTAAATGCTGCAAATTCTAATATAGCCTATAGGGTTAAGCCCCTAAAACCATTGGATGAAGCGCAGTGCGCCTTGCTAAAGGGTGCGATTTGCCGGCCTTGCTAAAGTTTGAGAGCCGGCTGGTGCTGTACAGAAGCCGACGTTGCCGCCGACGGTGACGGATCAGATTAGGCTGTGGGAGATGGAGAGGGACAGGTTTGAGTTTGCAGAGGGAGTCCTCTACAGTCAGTTCCTTTCTCAAAAGGACTTTGAACTGCTGCGGGACTACGCACGGGTACTTGTACTGCTATATCATAACCTGATTTCTTTTATTTCTAACTTGGTGCTTCTCCTTGGATTATTGCTGCAACTCTTGTAGCTCCTCGAATATTCCCTCGATAGTGTCTCTATTATAATAGCAATTTTCTAATTAGCTCCAGTTTTTTAGTGTAGATGTGTTTATCTCTCGAATTGCAATCATTTTTTGGAGTTGGTTGATTGATGGGACATAATTCTTGGTCACAGACTTATGCGTACTTTTGACTTGATGGCGTGATGTTGGCCACAAAAGGTTGGTGCTTGTCGAACCTGAGTGCTTTGTGTGTAGGACCTGAGTGTGTGTGTATACAAGACCCCAGTGTGTTATGTGTACAAGACCGTAGTGTGTTGTGTTTAAGACCACAGTGTGTGTTGTGTGTAGGATCTGAGTGTATTGGTGTGGGAGAACCCTGCGAAGCGATTCCTTGTCGTCACTCGTAACGGACACGAAGAGGTTCGGCGCTTCTGGAAGCGACACAAGCACGACGCGTCCTAATTATGGGGCCAGGGGGGCATAATGGGGCCGGGGGGGCGGTACGAGGGCTAGGGGCGCCGCGGCTCGTAGCCCCTAGCCAGGGAGGCGTCAAGAAATCTATTCGAGGGGCTGGAATAAATACTGGGTGAAAGTTGATTCCGCTAGCTAATTTGTGAGAGCTGGAAGTTCTTTCGAGTTGAACTGATTGCAAATTGAGTTTTGAGTGTCTGAGAACTGTGCTGCTCTAGGATGGGAGATGAAACCGTTTGAAACTGGTGCTTGTGTTAACTAGATAACTGTGGCCAAAGTTGGTTTTTGTGAAGTTGTGGAACTGAGAGATACATGGAGACAAGACTTGTATATCTCTATGACACAAAGTGTGTGAATGGAGGTTTACTTCGTGACTTTCATTACAAATATCACATTGTTTACTTGTCACGGTTTAATTATGCGATTGCAGAGCCATCAAAATTAATTTAAATGCACTAGTTTTGATATGATGTACTTATTTGCTGATGCATTCATGTTTTTTGTTTCATGGTTATGGTTGTAAAATCCGTGGGCTATGATGATTTTAACAAAGGTTGCCATTAATTGACATCTGGAGTGCTGCATTTTTTTGTCACAATTTCTTGAAATTCATAGTTTAAAAAAAATGTTGCAATCCATTGGATCCATGGATAATCTAATTGGATTCAATTTTTCCATATTTATTAGACTATTTAGATTTTTTGCTAGTTGGATTATTTGGTAGTTGAATTTTTATTAAGCTAGTGCTTTCTGCTTGGTGCGGGGTAGTTTTGAACGAGTTGATGGTAGGCTATGTAGGCTATTTTGTGGAATTCTGCAGGAGGGCCAAGAAGATTCCATTATCTTTTTCGTTTTTAATGACACCTAATGTATTTAAATCGATTATAATCGGAGATAGGATGCCAATGGGTCATTTTAAGTCCACAGTGTTACGAAGCAATTCTCGATTTATTCTCGTAGGCCTATTTGCCGCAAGGCATGGGCCGCTTATATAAGTGTGACCACGTGTCGCCGAGTTAATAGGCCTACTAGGCTTATTCGATCACGAATATTAGCGATCGGCCTACAGCCCGCCAGTTTCTTAACACCGTACTAGCACGGTGTTAACCTGGGCAACGGGTTGAGGCGTTCAGATTGAGAACGAGTTAGCCCTTAACTCTAAATCATCTCTAACTCAACTTCAACACTTTCTTAACACCGTGGACTTGAAATCACTCACTGACGTTCTTGACGGTGCGTTACTGTTTGTAATGCTCAAAACAAGACCATAAAGACAAGAGGCGCATTTGAAAAAAAGTTTGTCACTAGCCGCATTGTGTAAAACATTTCGCGCTTTTAATTTAAAGAGCCAAAAATTACTATTTAAATTTAATATTAATGTTAATTTTCTAATTTCGTTCAAGCTTTATTAGGATTAGCCAGCCGGCAGGATCATGATTTAAAGGATAACCGTACGAAGCATGAATTTTGTTGTTCTAATTTAATTTTGCAGCGGTTTGTCGGCGGGCGTACATAGGCTGTATTGTAATACAATATTGCGACTATACAAGTAAACAAGGTGAAACTATTTAATCGCATCGCCTCTCCCTCGAGTATCCCTACGGAACTTCCCTGCTATCATGTCTCAGAAGCGCATGACCGAGTTCTTTTCAAATCGCAAGCGAGGCGGCGAAAATCCTTCCAAAAAACAAAAACTTGCCGAAACCGATCCGACGCTCGTTCTTCCCCAAAGCGGAACCGCCAGTGCCCCCGTATCACAGCGACGAACCCGCGGCAAGGCCCGCGCCGCTCCAGCTTCATCTCACCGCCGACCGGAGGAGGAAACACCGCAGAAGGGGTACGATTTTGAGCCCTTTCGTGGGCCAGATACTCCGGAAGTCTCGACTGAGGTCAGTTCGGCAAAGAAACGACTCATTCTGAAGCCGAGTCCAAAGCGTCCACGAATTAAGAGTGATTCCCGTCCGGTGTTTGCGTTCAGTGCAAGCCCGCCAAGCAAAACTTCCGGTGCTGACGAAGGGGCAACCTTTAAAGTGAACGAAGTGGAAAGTTTGAGATGTGAGGTGAAAGCTATGAAGAATGCAGAGAATTTGCCCCTAGAGGTTGTTGAAAAATGCGGCAGTGAATCGATTGGTAAAGAATTGGTTGAATTGGTTTGCGTCTTTGGCGGACGCAAAAAAGCGTCTGCAAAAGCAAAAGTTACCAAGAAATTCGTTACTAAGAATGCGGTTGCGAAAGAATCTGTTACGGAGAAACTCTGCAACGAATCGGTTGCTAAGCAACCAGAGGGAGCGTCAGCTGGCCAGGAACCAAACAACGTGACTGTTGGGGGGATTCCATCGAAGGAATCGGACAAAATCATAACGTCTAAGGTGATTCGTTAATTTGCGTTTTTGTTCTATTTATTTAGTTGACAGAATTTGTTTTTTGTTTTAGAATTGAAATGCTTTTCTTGGTATTTATGAGAAAATAATCAAATGTTTGGTCTATTACTGCTAATACTGTATACGGTGATGATATTGTTAGCAATTAATTACAAATTTTGAGGTTCACCAATTTAGCCTATTTTTTATTACAGCATAGGCTAAGTTATTTTAGCTCTTGTGCTGTTGTGCGTTTGACAAATAATGTTGTTGTTACTCCCAGATGGCACCTCTCTCCGCCGCAGAGCTGAAGGCGCGACTCCACAATTGTGGCGATCTGACAGAACTCAAGCGGCGCCTTCAGCAGTTTGAGCAGAACAAGCGCCAGGTGGACGACAAGGCAGCAACTCAGAGGCAGCGCACAGTCGCACAGGCAGGCAAAGAGGCAGACACGCAGGCAGACGAGGAGGCAGATGTGCTGAGCGATAAGCACACTGATGTTGGAGCGACACTAGCGTAAGTGTTGGGCATGCAAAGTTCGTCATTCAAAATTACCAAAACAGACGGAGACAGAATTACCAGAACAGATGAGTCCACATGCATTGACTCAAACATTCATATGTATTTTCTTCTTCTACTTGAAACGTAGTTGTCCCTGTGATATCTGTTGTTTTATAATGTTACTAGAGTATTTAATTAATGCTTCTCTGCAGTACTGATCATTCGGTATGAGATTGCAATATTGTTCTTTATGGGTCTTTTATTTGGTGGTTTCGTACCACTTTATTAAAGTCTTGCTTGTTCTATTGTATGTGTGGGCAATTTGTGTATTTTCTGTGTTTGGCATAAAAATTGGTATTGTATACTGCTGTGTCGTTGAACAACGAACACATGAGATTTCAATTTTTTTCAATATCAATTTACCAAACCTATTTAATCGATATATCAATGTCCTATATATCGAACAATCACTGGTGTGCAGGAGGGGTGCGTACGTGCGCCACTCGGTCCTCGCCGCGCCCATCCCGCCCTCCCTCACCCTCCCGCGCTCCTACCAGGCCCTGCGCGAACTCTTCACAAGCGCGGACACAGCCGTGAGCATGCTGCACAAGCGCGCAGAGGTCTGCACGCTCGAGAAACTGCAGCACGCCGTGCAGACCATGACCAAACGGTGAGCGGGCACTGGGGCGTGACTGGCTGGTGATCAGCTGAGCCGCGATTAGCGATCACTGGATCGTAAACTTAGTGATCTACATTCTGATCTCCACACTGTCACACGTTCTAAATCAAATGATTTTGATCGGCGAATGGATTTGAATCCTTTAAAGATAAATCTGATTTAGGATTGAGTGCAGGCCTAAGATTATGGTCACTTTGATAATTAGGCCAATGTGACAATTTGTAATTGATGTAGAAATTGCATCATTTGTTGCTGAACGATGTAGCGGAACACTGTGGCTGTTCAGTGCATTTGAGACGAGCCACCTCGGACAGATCAGAACGGTGTATCCGAGCGCGTACACGTACCGACAGGAGAGAAACCTGCACCGAGCCGGAGCAAGAACCTCAGAGTACCAGCTCACCATAGAGGCCAATCTCCGTACGGCGCTCCACCCTTGTGCTCTGCTTTAGAAACTCTAGATAGAAGCAAAGTAGAATGATATTGTTAGCTATGTGAGTAGATGCTTGATATTTTGTCATACTTTGTAAGCCAATGCTATATTCTTGATGAGAATGGGTAACTAGCAATTATATAGGTAATTTCAAAAGTTGTTGAAATTGCAGTCTGGAATAATAGACTACTTGACCAATCATTGGTATTTGTCAAAAATTGGCTAGAAATAGTTTTGCTTCAATTTGCAATTAATGACATTGACCTAGTTTATTTTAAATGTTCTTTTGTAGTGAAGTACAAACGTCCTGCTTAAACCAGTGTTGAAGGCAGATTTCTGATATAGGTAAGAATCTGCAGCATGGGCTTCTGTTGATCGTTTGTCCCTCGGCAATAATATCTTTGTTCTGCTGTTTCAGCGAGTCCCTCCTCTCCGCCCGCTACTGTCGCGTCACCTGGCGACGAGGCCGGGGGCCTGGCGCCAGCGGGGAACAAAATGTCATTCACTATCGGGAAGCTGCTCGAGCGAAGGACGACTTTCTACAGCAGCCTGATCGACATCGTCAAGGGATTCCACCGGGTAACGTTTGTCTGGGTCTATCATAGTTCGGCCGCTTTCAATCAAGGGCATTTGTATATCATTTGTGTATCGTTTTTCTGTTACGAATATTCTAAGATTTGCCTGATAGGTTGTGGGAGAAAAATAAGATTTTGTTTAAAACATATCACGTTGTCGAAGAATTCGCTTTGGAGTTAGCATGGTCATTTGATATAGCGTTATTGTTGAGGCGTTTCTTGCCTTAAATTATATAGAATTTTGGAATCTGAAATATACAATACACATATTCATTAGTATATTAATTTATTTGAGAACATTACCTATAATTGTTATATTTGGCAGTACATTTGTATTTGTACATTTACTATACAGTTAAATTTGTAATTTTCCAGCTGTGATCGTATAATTCGCAACGTTACGCCCGCGCTTGTTAGGAGTTTTTGGCGTCGCTCAAGATGGCCGACAGCTGTCTCCGTGATGACCAGATTCTGCGCTGGCACCCCCGGTTCGACGTCGACGCCGTGCCGGACGTCGTTCCCTCCGAGCTGCCGAGTGTGCCGGACGAGGGGAAGGTTCTGCGTACAGCAGGGGCCGTGCTTGAGGCAGCCAAGAGGAACCGCACGGAACTCAACCCCGTTGTGAGCCATACCGTCCTCCATTTATTATTTGTGTTCGCGTAATGCGTATCCTTGTTTTATTATGATTTAAAAAAATTAGCCTATGAAGGTGATGTATTATTGTTGTCTCTATAGAAAGCAATGCTGCAATTGTAACACACAGAGGCACAACTACGAAATCATTTTTCTTGTGCCTCATTAGCTATGTTCCATGCGATATATATTATGTGACGTGCAATCGCTGTGCTGTCGTTTGCTACAGCTGCAGAGAGCGTTGGAAAGGGTAGCGAGTGCCAAGTTGGCTGCTGCTGCGGAGTCCCCGACCAGCACTGGGCGCCCAAGCCCCGGTGTGATCCCTGTCGCCCCCACGGCTCCATCTAATGGCCTTCCACCTGCTCCCGCCATCAAGGGCATTCCACAGACTCTGCTGGAAAAGGTAGCTCACTTCATCAGTCTGAGTTTATCTTTGAGTAGATTTGTTTTTGAATATTGGTTTTCATCGACCGTGCTTTTGTAGTGACTGTGTTAGGTGCAATGATGCGTATCGCTGTGTGTTAGGTACAATGATGCGTATCGCTGTGTGTTAGGTGCAATGATGCGTATCGCTGTGTGTTAGGTGCAATGATGCGTATCGCTGTGTGTTAGGTGCAATGATGAGTAACGCTGTGTGTTTGGTGCAATGATGAGTAACGCTGTGTGTTTGGTGCAATGATGCGTATCGCTGTGTGTTAGGTGCAATGATGCATATCGCTGTGTGTTCAGTCCAATGATGAGTAACGCTGTGTGTTTGGTGCAATGATGCGTATCGCTGTGTGTTTGGTGCAATGATGCGTATCACTGTGTGTGTTAGGTACGATGATGCGTATTGCTGTGTGTTCGGTGCGATGATGCGTAGCGTTGTGTGTGTTAGGTGCGAGCGCGTGAAGCGCGCAAGGCCGAGGATGCGATGATGCGTAGCACCGCTGACGACCATAGACTCGCCATGCTTCAGCGACTTCCAGAGATGATGCGCATCCTCCGAGGGTACGCTTCCTTCCGTCTTGTATCTCAACATTTGGTCATCAATCTCAACTAAGGTATTATTTGTGTGGACAAATGTTACCTTAGTATAGCCTCTTGAAGAAATCATTTTTTGAAGATATTCTTAATGCTGAATTAATTTGAATTTTTTTATTGAGGAGACTGGCTTCAAATATGATTAGTTTGCGTAATGTACGCTATTTTTGTTACAATTAATATTGTTATTTTATAAACCTGGTACTTCATTCTCAGTCGACAAAAGCAGGCGTAGTTTAATGATAGACCTGTAATCAAACAATTTCATCTGGACAACCTTAGAAAGTGTATTTGATTATTAATTATTATAAAAGTATCTACCTTGTTTCTTATCAGAATTGGCTCAGTGTTACTGCTAGTCTGCGTTTGGTTAATTATGTAAAGTCGACTGCGATTCGTTGTTTGGCCGACAGGCAGTTTGTGACGAAGAAGAAGCCGGCTCTTCTTATGCAAGTTTGCTGCCAGTGTGTCTGTGACAGCACCAAGTCCCCCCTCAACCCCGGTAGGGGGCAGTGTAGCAGTTTATCGTTTTGAATGCTGGTATTGAATATGGGGCGGCGGTGTCTGAATTTATATATGAAGTATGCTAGAAGCGACTATTGACTGGAGCTAACTTTGACCCCTATGAAATAGGAATACTGTAAAACATGTAAATTGCATGTAATTTTTGCGAATTTTGCGAATTGGCAAGACTCGCGAAAATTACATGCAGCAGAATAAACTGCAGAAGCTATATATAATGGGCAGTCCTCAAAAACGCAAAAATTCAGTGCAGCTAAATCTCTGAGAGGCAAAACCGCGAAAATGACATGCAGCAAAATTTCGTGTTTTACAGTAGTTTTATGTGTGCTCGTTTTAAAACAGGCATATGACGATTCTCAGGCTTTCAAAAACCGCACGGACCTAAGCCTCAAAAGTCGATTTTAGCACATAATGCTACACCTGTTCATTTCAAATTAGGCATAGAGGTTGCAGAAATTTATTTTTGACGTGCTCTGCATGCTCAAATGCTACGTACTACCAAATTTAAAATTTGCAGACTAAAAGGGAAAAAATTTCCCATAAGCAATTTTTGTCGTGACAAAGAACTCTTATCTCTAAATGTAAGCCTAAAAACCCTGCGATACTCTCAGTAGCAGGCCGCTGTCATTGGTTGCAGTGGACACGGAGGCTCACCTAAGGCTGATCGCAGAGCTTGTTCCTGATCTTGTCTCCATCGTCCACATCTCGTCGGGCGTCTATGTCCGGCTGGATACGAGGGCATCACTGGCTGGCGCCACCGACAGGATCCTTCAGCTGCAGAAACAGTAGCCAGTCGACTAATAAACTTACGACCAGCCGATCGGCTAATGGGCTCTGTGGCCAACAGTGTGATCACATGCTGTGTGACCGTTGACTGGTGTTGCTCAAATAGTGAGAATTTTTATAACAAGTATCTAACAGTGGTGTAAGAAGAATATACGAGTAACATGGATGAACTTACTCAGTTATATACTCTATGGTTTTGTGAATCGTTTCACTAGCGATATGGGCGAATGCGGCTCCTATGACTCTTTCGCGTTGACTTGCTGGGCACGGTAGCATGTCTTGTAACTATATCATATCTAGCGAGTAATTGTTGGCTGAAGTAAACAACGAATCGCGAACGATTTTTCTTATTTCAAACGAAATCATGCCTAGCCAATCAATATTTTTTGTGTTTCTATTTTTCTTTTACAAATGGTAGCCTAGGTCTAACCTGTGCATCTAAAATCTGGAAAATACCGATGTAGTGTGAGTGGTTCGACCACAGAATATAGAAGTTCGACTGTAATCCTATAAAAATAATTATGAACGATTATTAATGGTCCCGTTGTTAGTTGATTTGCATAAATAGCAGCACAGTGTACAGGTGCTGGCTTAATCTTATTAAATATTATTCTTTTTGGGGGGGGGGCGTTGAATTATTTGATCCGTGAATACCCCAAAAAAATAATAATTTTTGTGAGTGAAAGGCAAGCACCTATTTCGCTAATTATCATTAGTGGAAGGGGCGATTGCTCCTATTGACTTTCTCTTCTGCCCCCCCCCCCCACTCACCCGCCTCACCTCCCCTGAATACAACCTGTTTGGGGCCTAGACCTACTTAAGAATAAACATTTTTTAATTTGCAAAAATAAACATAGGACTACTTTTATATATATTGCGCGCGATTTAGATTAGTTTCCAACATGGCGGCGCCCAGTCTCACATGTAAACAACACAAGCTTTTCTTCAAAACGTCGTCCTTCGCCAAATCCGAGTCGGCGTATGTTAATGTGACCAACAAGCATATCTTCTCCGACCTGGTGAGTTATATGCGCAAAACCGTTTACAATTTATTTTATGTTATTCTAATGATAATTTAACGATTTTTGCGATCTACCGTATTCATCCTTTTATGCTTTTTAGACATGTTTTTAGGATAGAAACACGATCAATACAGTTGCATACTCGTTTATGAGCTATTGCTTATGAATGATATCTCATGGAATGTAGTGGCAAAGACAACTTTGTCACACTTAAAATTAATCTTTAATTTGGTCAGTCTTTACGCCAATGATAACCAATGATAACTTTGTAACAGTCTACACCAATGATAACTTTCCTATCTCTGCAACAGGTAGCTAGACTGCCTGTGTTCGCGTGTACTTTGGCGCGTCGAGGAGTTAAATTTAAGGTCTCACGCGTCTCTATCATTGATGAGTGTCGTATAGGACAACGCTTGAATTTAAGGGTCTGTTGTCTGACAGATGACGTTTGTGTGTCCGGGAGCGGGGCCTCTCCTGCGTCTGTCGGAACCCCTAAAAGGCGCCACGACCGACCAGTGTTACCACCATGTACAAGGTGTCCCCCTCGCTAAATTCATCGACGTCGAATTCATCGACGCTTTCGTCAAAGCCGGTAGTTGAATTTGTGATTTAAATTTAATTATATTAAATCAACGATGCGTATTTGGCTTTTTCCCTTGCGTCGAAATGTTATTTAAATGTTCAAATGACAATAGAAAATGTACCGGATGATTGGTTAACTTTTTCTGTCACGAATCGTCAAAGTTAACTATTCGTCTCTAAATTCAAAAAGGATGATTGGTAAAGAAGGACAAATTGCTAATTATTTAGACAATCCTGAGCTACATCACTTTGGTCCCCTTCGGTCAGTTGGTTAGGCTGGTATTGTGTTGCTATACATTCCTATTACGCGATACTACAGCATCAAGTTGAAGTCAGTATCAAGATGAAGTCAGCATCAAGTTGAAGTCAGCATCAAGTTGAAGTCAGCATCAAGTTGAAGGCAGCACCAAGTTGAAGGCAGCATCAGGTTGAATCAGCAAACAGTAGAAGTCAGTATCAAGATGAAGTCAGTATCAAGATGAAGTCAGCATCCACTTGAAGTAAGCATCAAGTTGAAGGCAGCATCAGGTTGAAGGCGGAGCACTCTGCATTCGTCCAGGTTCAGTAGAAATTTTATGAAGATATGCTCAAATTAAGAATGATTTTTGTTGTAAAAATTTGAGAAAGCTAATTCATGTAGCGTGCTGCTCTGCAGGTGACATATATGTGCTGAGTGAGAACATACACCACGGAAGCGATCTCTGTGTCGCCATCTATCCTCCTGGTGAGCAACATTGCAATTATTTAATAGAATCTTATAATTTTGAGTTCTTAAGAATCATTTAAAATGTGAAATGTAAATGTATTATTGCTTTTTACAAGAGTTATTGATGTCTGTTCAGGTTTATTTGTGTTATAACAATTTAGTTCTTAACGTTGATCAAAATTTTAAAGTCTTGAAAAGATCTGTATATCTTGTTTAGTTTGATAAACGCATGAGACTGGCTGGGTTCAAGGCTGACATCATACTGCAGACAAAATCTTTATATTATCATGTTAGATTTCAATTTTTATTTTAAAATGCTACACTATAAATCCGAATTGATATATACACTCTGCATATTTTGGGTTTATGGATGAAACGTTTAAAAAAAATGTGTGACTAAATTTAACCGTCAATACAACGGCGGCGCCGTGTCCAGGCCTGCTGGAGCTGAGCGTGACGAAGGACCTATATGAGGAGCTGGGTCTCGAGGGAACAAAGATGGCGCCAGCGGAGCGCCGCACCCTTCGGCGACATCTTGTGTCCATCGACCTGACGGCTGAGGGGTTCCGACCCGGACGAAAGAGATATGAGCGCGCCAAGTGGTGCTTCACCGATAGACTGGCGCTCACGGCGGACTACACCGTCGCATGGGTGCCAAGGGGTGCGTGGGGGGGTTATATGGGTGCTCAGGAGTGCGTGGGGGGGTGGCATGGGTGCCCAGGGGTGTGTGCAAGGCTTTTATCTGCAAATTGGCAAAATATACAAAAAATAATTTAGTTGGCAGTTGGCATATTAATTTTCAATAATAAAGGCAAAACCCTTTGACAAACTTTGCATGAATCTATTGTTCTTGGAAGTTAGATTACTGGTTCTATGACAAATCTACAGCGGTTCTATTTACTGAGCAATAAATTTAATGTATTTCAGTGCACCGGAAGGGACAACTGACAGATTGAATTTAAGAAAAAATTATGCTGGTAGAGAAAAAAGTTGGTGAATTAATTTTCGACCCAAATCATGCATTCTTTTGAAAGTGCTTCTGAAGGCACAGGCGTGTGCTGCAAAGCATGTTACAGCAAAATTGCTAACTTTAATTAACAGCAGCAGTATGAATTATATTTTATAACCGGAACCTGCTCGGCCGGATTGTTTGTTGTTTGTCCTTGTAGTTTCTAAGCAGACCAGTTTGTATTATTATACTAGTACGATCACGGAATGGGTAGATTGACCCTGTGCACTGGTTTAAAAAAATTAATTAATGGATTTTATTTTCATGTTTCAGGTGACAATGCAAATTTATTTCAGATGACAGAATCTGCCCGAGTTCCATTGGTGCGTACTTCAGTCGCTGCGGCTATTTGACCAATCTGGGAAAATTGGGTCAAGACTATCGCTCACTGACGCACGCTCCCATTCCGGTCGTTGATTGGTTGACCACTGAGGCTTCAGAGGCGAGCTGTGGCTTCATGGAGCTCTACGAGTGGTTGGGAATGATTGCTTGTGATTGGTCAGTACCTTGATATTCTGGTCGTTTGATTGGTTAATGTTCTCGCTTACCGGTTTACGATTGGTAAATTCAGTGGCATGCTGGTATTTCTTGTTAAAGTTCGCATCATCTACAAGAAAATTTTATATCATCCACAAGAAAAGTTTGCATCATGTTTGAACAAAACAGTCTCATTTTCATGCTTTTTTTATTTTTTTATCCACTAGCTTGGCTACTACAAGAGACAGTATGAATGTGTATGTGTGCATCGCGCCGTGCAGTGACGTCAGCGGTACGGTGGATCCTTACATCAGCACCTACAGCTGTCCCGAGCCGCGCGGCGCCACACACAACCTGACTCGCGCGCGGCTGCGCGGCTTTCACACGCCGCACACAACGCGCCGCATCATTGCTGGTCTCAGGTCATTGCACGGCATCCATAGTGCTTGGTTAACAAGTTTGCGTGTTGTTTATTTTGCAAGCCATTGCAACATTGAGCTTTTGTCATACTTTTTAGGGCTCTTCGTGCAGTAACGTGACTAAAACCAGCAAAGGGCTTAACAGTGGAACATTTTAATGTAGAATTTGCCAAGTTTCACGGCCTCTTTAAAAATATGAAGTTTGTGACTCCTAGCGACTGAAAATAAGTACAAAAGGATGGTAAAAGCTTAGCAAAGCATCCACTCCAGCCTGCTTCTCGACACGTAGCGAGCCGCGACGAGTCTGCCTGACATAATTACTATCCATTACTATTCATTACTATTCATTACTGTGCTTTAGTTGCCTGACATAATTACGATCCATTACTATTCATTACTATTCATTACTATTCATTACTATTCATTACTATGCATGCACTCCAGCCTCCTCCTCGACACGCAGCGAGCCTCAACGAGTCTGCCTGGCATAATTACGATCCATTACTATTCATTACTATCCACTACGTGCCTGGCATAATTACATGCATTCATCTGCATGCTACAGTGTGAAGATGTGAGAAGTTTTATTATGATCTCTGTGTAAATAGGAAGGTGTACAGTGTATCTAAATATCTGGTTGCATATATTTATTTGAGATTGATTGTATTCATTTTGTACTTGTTTTTGTAACTAAATGCTTGTCTCTAAATAATTATGTTCGTTAGCTGGTGCGTAGGCAGCACATCGAACCGTTGTATTATAGGCAAGCAATATTGCATGCGATAACCAACTGCTATGCTAAATAGAGTATACGGAGTGAGTAAAAAAAAAATAGCCCCCTAGCGATATCGCGATAACTCAGTCAAAAAATAATATTCTAGCTACATATTTGCAAGGATTGTAGCTGAGATAATTTGCAACAAGACCACCAAATTTCATTTTGAAACATGTTTCAGTTCAAAAGTTACGAATGTGCGTAAAAAGTTCAAAAAATCTATTTAACAAGCGTAATTAAGTCAAAAAAATAATGTATGCAGTAAAATTAAGCTCATAAAAATGTTTTTGTCTTGAAT
>JAQIWG010001235.1:0-25637 GCA_034695025.1 Chamaedrilus cognettii
ACTTTAATATAATAAAGCGACCTTTAAAAGTCCACTTTTTGTTTACTGCTTTCGGTATAAACATAACATAAAACAACATTTTGTATGGTGTCCACATATCATTGTCCACATCTGTAGATAGTGAATCACAATTACTATTACACAATGGAGAGCAAGGATAATGAACTATAATTGCTACACAATGGAGAGCAAGGATAATGAACAACTATTATCAAGACAATAATGCAGAGCACAAACCCTGTTGTCGTCGAGCAGTCTGTTCATCGCGGACACGCTGCTGAGGAAGGAAGAGTTGTCGTCTGCGTATCGCTCCAAGAACTCAAACTCTGCCAACTCATCATTCTCTTTCTGTCAGGCCAATCAACATGCAGCTAACAGCCAAACCAATCACAGCGTCCCAGTGCTCAACATCCAATAAAAAATTTCAAAACCTTTTGCATGCGTGTATCCTGCTCTACAATAATCAAATAATGCTCCCCTCGAGTCATCTACAAAAATATCTCCTAAATATCATGAATCTATCTAAAATTAAGTATCACACTTCAATAACAAAATCTAATATATTAGTAATACCAGTAAATGAATGAATAATTATGAACTAAAATAGCACTTAAGGCCATATTATTTTATTAAATAATCATTTTATTTGCATTTTAAAATAAGTCTAATAAGCAAAAAGCTTGTTAACCTTAGCTGGCGTGCTGGAACGAGACATAAACGACACATCCCCAGGACTAACAACCGGTGGGGGCCCTCGAGTTCCAGATTTGCTTCCGAAACCCTCCCCCTCCCCCCCAAATCTTCCCCCACCATCACCCACCCCCCTATCGGCCTGCAATCTCGCCCCCCGAGCTCCAAACCCCGCAGGATGCACACCAATATCCCGCTGCCTCACATCAGCTCCTAGTCTGCCATCTCTCTGATCGGCCTCTAGCCTGCTATCCTGCCCTCCCTCGGGTTGTAAGCTGGTTTCCCGTGCATCATTAACCAATGTTCCATTGGCCAAACGACTCGATAGTAAATCTTCAGCTTGCGCATCAAGATCCCGTGGAGAACGATTTTCTTCAAATATCGTCGAGAGTTCAGCATGTCGCAGCGCCCCATTGGCCGTGACCAAATTCAATTCGGGTCGGGTCGCGGATAAATTCAAATCGGGTCGGGTAATGGGATTTGTGCTGGGTGCGAGTGTTACCGAAATTGCTGCAGCCGGTTTAGTCACAGCCACGCCGGATGGGCCAGATTTTGTTGACGCCGGGGGAACTTTTAGCTGCAGTTTGGCCAGAGGGGGTGCGATCGCAGCCTTAGCAGCGCCCTTGTCGTGCCCCTTAGAGTTAGTTGCATGCTTAGAGGGTGGGGGCTTAGTTTGACTGGCAACAGCGGAGCCATGCTTCCCCTTGGATGTTTTCCTCTCTGGAGGTTGTTTGGGAGGAAGGGGGTTGGATTGGGGAAAGGCTGCTGGATTGGCGGGGGGGAGCCGTGACCCTCCCGCACCGCCAAATCTCGCGGAGCCCTCCCCCTTGCGAAGAAATGGACATCTGACTGCTTTTGATCCATCCAGCGGCATCGCAGAGCCTCCCTGAAGTTAAAAGTATGGACGTATCGAGCACTAGGAAAACAGTGGCTCTGCAAATAGCTCTCAATAATATTGATACAATATTTTCACAAAAGATCAAAGATCGTTCAAGACATCGGAAATTATTCAGAATATCAAAACGATTCCAGAACATCAAAAGACGGTTCATCAAAGTAATAATTCATTGACCGTGGGTATGGGTCTATATAAGCAGCAATATGTTGAAAGAAAAATAAAGAGATACCGGCACTCTTTAAAGCAACATTTCACAAAATGTACCATTTCGTATTGAGCGGGCTCATCGCAGCACGTTTGTTGACTTTATGGTATAAATTCCAAAACTCAGAAGAAAAAGTGTTAAAGAACCCAACTTACAGCTTGTTCTTTTCTCAGTTCTTCCTCCAAGATTTCCTCAAAAGTTCGCCTTCGCCCGCCCCCCATGACTCCCCCCACTGGCACATCATCTAACAAAACTCTCTCCCTCGCACCCTCCGCCACAAAGCCCTCCCCCTGATCTCGCCCCAATTGGTCCGTCGCACTGCCCCTTTGTCCAATCGGATCCCGTGATGCATAGGGTCTGTTTAGCGTCATTTTTTCCAGCCCAGGACTAAGTTTTTCTGAAACATTTCTTATATTGGCCCCAGATCTATCGAGCTCAGTGACCCCAGATGAATTCCAAACCCCTCCCCTCAAACCGGGGTCAAAATTCTGCTGCGCAATTGCTCCAGAATTTGCGCCGGTGAGTAACTTGGGCTCCAGAACTTCAGCACTATTGCCCGGATGAATGTTAATCCCCGCGATTGATGACGGATTAATTCCACCCGCGCTAAATACTGGATTGAGACTGGTTAATCCGTAATTGTGACTGTTCAATCCTCGATTCAAATCGTGCGATTGGTCGGATGTACGATGCGCTGTATCAGAATTGAGTTTTGCAGGTGGATTATAGCTCGCCCCCACAGTTTTCCCCCCCTCCCTCCCTCCCCCTATCCGCGCCAGCGAGGTTATATCATAGTACACTCGACTGTCGACATTCCCACCCCTCTCCATGCCCCTACTGCCCCCAATAGACCCTCCCAACCCCCCATTAAATCCTTTGTTACTCCCGGTGGGAAGCTGGGGGCGCAGCAGAGCGTTCAAATCTTGGGGTTCGCTCGCTTCCGACGTCGAATCGGGAATGGGGTAGACGCCGTCGTCAAAGCTCTGCGAGTCTGCGGCTCGTGATTCGCTGTCATCGTCAGTTTCTAGGTCAGGCCGTGACCCCGAAAGGTCAGGCTCAGCCTCTCTCGAGTGCGGAGGGTCAATAAAGTTAGGCAGCGGCCGACCTTTCTGTGAGCAAAAGAAAACGAATCTAAAAATGCAAGAATTTCTTATGTTACTTTATTTTACTTGAACAACTATTCCTATAGGCATATACAATATTCAAATTCTAACATCTCAAACCATAATAAACGTACACTGATTACTGATTATTGATGCAATTTAAATTTCAATTAGAAGTGCAGACTACCATAATACTTGAAAATAGACACACAATTTTGCTATTTATATCAAAGCCAAATAAACACTACAATTACTGAACAGCAAGAATTTCAATATGAATAGGCAAAAATTCGCAGGAAATTTAACTACTCAAGTAAAAAAAATTACCTGACAATAAATCAAACCCAATTTAAAACATGTTATTCATGCCTCTCATCCAAACCTGAATCAGTGTTTCGCTGCCATCCCTCCCTGCACCCAACACAGGACCAGATCTCATGAGAATCTTTGAGCCTTCACCCTGCCGCGGACTCCCCCTGGGAAGCTCTGGGCCGCCAGGGAGGGCAGCGATTCCCCCAGTGGGAGGCAACAAGGTTGCTCGAGTTAGATTTGAATTAGCCGAGTTCAAGCCAGCGATGCCATTCACCGTGTGTGATAGATTGTTCCGTGTTGATGCAGGCACGGTGTTCCGTTGAGATTCAGATTCTGCAGCTATAACAAACACGCTATAGCAGCAACAGTTCAACCTTCAAGAGAAATATCTAGGCTACATCTGCAACAGTTACAACCTGATAAATATCTAGGCTACATCTGCAACAGTTACAACCTGAAAAATATCTAGGCTACATCTGCAACAGTTACAACCTGAGAAATATCTAGGCTATATCTGCAACAGTTCAAAGGATGATAATATATAATATATATTAAATAATGATCGTCTAATCTCTGAGAAAAAAATTTAGATTACTATAAAACCAGTCCCCAAGCTCTTTCCTATATTCATTTGAACTGAAGAAAAGTACAGTTTAACATATTCGCAATATAACTAGATCTGGAGAATTTAAAAAAAAATCAGATTAACAAATTTGACTATTATGTAAGAGATCAATTGGGTAGCATATGTAAAAGATTTATATCCTAAGTATACGTAAAAAAATGTATGTCTTAAGTTGACATCTTCGGATGCTGCAACAAACTTCAAATGTGCAATCAAAATACAAACAGTCTGGTAATTTTAGATATCATAAGGCTCAATGTCAAAACAAATTTTCTCACCTGCACTTGTTCCATTGCCCCCCGCATCAGCCCCCACCGCCCCAGCCCTCCCCCTGGTCGCAGCAATGAGGCTGTGTATCTTCTGCTGCTCCTGCTGAAGCTGCTGCAACTGCTGCTGCTGCTGCTGCATCAGCAGCTGCTGCTGCGCGTGCTGCCAGGAGCGTAGCTGCTCGAAGCGGCTCAGCAGTCGGGCCTGCTCGGCGGCGTGGAGGGGTGCGTAGGGGGCGCGCAGCGGCGCAGAGTCTGCGACACACACAGCACGACAGCAACATCAGTCATCGTCTTCAGATTAGTACATATAACACTACATACATAATGTGACACACTACGAAACTATTTGCACATGCGTCAATTAAATAGCAATCATATCAAATGTGCATTCAAGATTCATTGTTTACGACTAGTATAAATATTAATAACCAGTACAAACAAATTTATTCAGCTGCACTTGTACATACTACGCATAACATTAGTTACATGATGCGCTTTCGATAGTCACGCATAGCCTAGTAGAACTTTTCCATTTGTTTTTATTTGCTAACTGCAATAATCGTACAATTACATTTCAAAATTTTATTCATGTACACCTGACATTATGTACATTGTACAATTACTATAGATCGCGCTTACAAAATTTACTATGAAATCTGAAATACAGGAAATCAATCAAACAAATTGATCGTGTCCGCAGAACCAATTACTATTTTCGACTTATAGAACATTCTATGATCGATTCTTTACCATCAAAATCGAATTCGTTTTCGAGATCCAGCCCTTCTTCTCCTCCCACACTGCCAGATCGATCCACCCCCTCCGAGCTCACGATGCTCCCTTCCTCCAGGCCCCCTCCCGTCCCCTCTGACTCCCCCTCCCCCTCCCCAGCCCCTCGCCCCCTCCGCGGACTCAGTTCAAAGTTGATCGCCCGAGTGAAGTCCGTGTGAGGAACGTGAGCCTTGAGCAGCGCGCTACTGATGCCCGCTGAATGGTGGGATTTAGCCCCGTGGTCGCCGTGGTCGGGGATGCCATGGGGGTGGTTCGTCGGGTTCATGGTAAGGGACAGCTTGGAGTCATATGTTTTTTCTTTGACATGAATTGGTTTTCATGATGCAGTCGCAAATAGTCTGACTTCGAGTCAATGACATGTGCTGTCTATCCTCTAGGCGTACCGTTTTCAATGTCTTCATGATTTCGATTTAAACAAATAATAATCATTGAGGGGCTTTAGGGCTGATACCGTAACATGTAAGTATAGTATAGGCCTAGGCCAACACACAAGTTCTAACATGCAGTCGATATTCGATTTTGTATTTTTCGTTCAAAGCCTTCTTCTTGCTATCCTGAGAGTTCAGCGCTCTACAGACAATCAGTCATCATGCTCATGCATATTCCCTCCGGACTTAAAATGTCGGGTATTAAATCTATTTTCTATTAGATTAAATTAAAATTCAAACGGGAGGCATGGACGCTTTGGCAAAAGTAAACAAACATAAGCACCGACACTCTTTACAATCGCTGCAGACTAGTTACACCTTCTTCTTTTTTGTTAACTAAACATTAAGCAATATTGACCGATGAGTGTCAAAAATTTCTGGATCTGTGATATGGTGCTGTGGTTGTTTTTCTTTTAGTTATCATCGCAGTCATTTTTATAAGTATGGGCCCACATGTATATTCCTTCATCTATGGTATTCAGCCCATCTTAGCCTGCTCGAGAAGTTTGGCGAAGCGTTGTGGCCGAGTGGTCTAAGTCGCGGACTTCGGATTGCGAGTGTGCAGAGTCGGTTCGATTCCCGGCAGCAACAAAAGATTTTGAGTCAGTTGATGAAGCATCGTTAACCATTATGTAGTTAGAAAGGTTATTAGAAAAAACATAATTATCTACTTGGCTTAACTGTGCAAAGTATTTGTCAATTTCGTTATACGATTGCTATATACTTGCCCACTGATAATTTTTAATTATACGGGAAATCACGTGCCTTGAAAAGATCTGTCCTAGCGACAGATATGCCCGACTACCACGGGGAATAAATTTCTCCCTCTGATTGCCCCTGTTGCGTCATGACAATGTCATTTCATCTCGATGCTTAAAATGTTCTGCTGTTGTTGAAGCAATAAAGATGGAAACAAAACGAAGAAAAACTACAGCCTGACCCTAAATAAATAAACTGCAGCATTTATCAACTTTATTACAGCGAAAGATGCATGACATTGCGTAATTAAATGCAAATAGATTTGACTAAATTTATTCTTATTCGTTAGGATAGATCAATGAAACGAACTCATACAATTTTAGTCCGCTATTGCCATTGGACATTACAATACAATACAGTCCTACAAGGTACAGATCGGCTTATAGATCTAAATTAGATTCATGTGTTAGTCGGCAAAGCGAACGGAACAGAAAAAATATGATTTCTTAGCCACGCTTTGCAAAGTTGTATGACGTGAACAACTCTCATAACCAACACGTATTTCATGCGCGAATAAACAGCTTTTGATAAAGGATTTAAAGCCACGTTCGATTAGTGATTATCATCACTGCATGATTATCTAACAAAATGTAACTACAGAGTGATTGAAATCGTTATTTGCTTCAGCTAAAGCAAACCTACTATCCTCCAATCAAATGCATTGCTGTTAATATTAACGTAGCCTTGCCTACAGTCAAACACCATAATCAATATACTGTAACATAAGCTTGTACAGTCACAGACGTTACACAGCACGGAAGCAAATCGCGAGTGACAAGAATATACAAGTATATCACCGATGATACCTTATTAACGAGTTAACATAAAAGATAAAACTTTACCAGATAAGCGAATGCAGTAAACGATTCTCTGGGGATAACATCAAGCATGCTGCCAACTGACTAGTCTAACAGCCAAGTCAAAAATAAACAAAATCGCAGATGATGTTTTAGGCAAGCGACATTTAGCCATGCCAACAGATATTTGCTTTTGACGATTTTTTCTAGACTTTTTGAAGATATTTGAGCACATAAAAGCAGACTAAGCATTCGTTTCGGACGGAAAACTTTGAACTTTATGCTTTATTAATGGCAGCATTAAACTGAGGCAGTCTGCAATGTTTAGCAGGGCCTCATACTGCTTCTTGGAAATGTAAACCCACTCAGAACAAACGTGGCTACTATACGGTGAGCCAAAAAAGTGTTGTAACACACTTTCATAATTTATCATAGTACCTCAGACAGAGATATAGAATTCGTCAAAATTTGACGTCAATTTGCGTCAAATTCAACAGTTTATGCTTGACACGCTTTTGCTTGCTTATGTTGTATGCTCAAGTATCCTCCGTATGTGCCCTTAGAAGTTAAGACAATCATGCTATAATGTAACGTATAACGAAAAATGGTAGCAAAAATTTTTGGGCCCACAGTATAAAAATATAACAACACATAACTAAATTTGGAGTGATCAAAGATATTTCTGGCAATGTAATTATAACGCATGCATAGATTGAGAATGCAAACTAAAAATGTTATCAGTGTTACTGCAAACAAATTCTGAACGAAAGGAATCTTTGCCAACATTCGTTAACGACCGGACTCTTTGGATGCAATTATCAAACAATCAAATCATTTAAATATACATAATTATATATGCATAGAATATTTACTTCTAAATTCGTTTTGCATGTGAATTACCCTAACGCATTTCGAAACCAACTCAGGCAAACCGACGGCATGCAGCGAAATGATATAGGCCTAGTACTATTGCATTAGCACAAAAACTAGTAATTCACATGATGACACTAAAAATCGATTACACGACCATCGCACCCTTGTATTCAATCAAAATCCCATTGTTACCAACTGCGTTTGCAACAGCTACGCATAAATTGGTCAATCAGAAGTTATGCCTAAGGCGTGCCACAGCGAAGATTCGTCATAAGAAATCAAAAGATGTTAGACTGGGATTCTACATAATGAAACTTTGAATTATGCAACAGCTTGTTCAATGGCGAAATTGTGACTGGTCCCAATGCAAAAATTATTCTTAGACAGGCCAATAAGAGAATAAGTCAGATAAAATCTCAAACTTCAGAGCTTTAGATACATTAATCACAGAAACAATATAATTACAGATGGCCAAACTGTGAATTCCTGCCCTCAGCCCACACCACCGTAGCATATCGAGCTCCGTAGTGAAAGTAACAGTTTCATTTACTGTTTCTTAAGCGATCGACTAGCACTGCAACAGTTTTATTTGCTATTGATACAAGGTCAAAAATTTCTCGATATACGATGGAGGGTAAACTATAGTTGCCGATTCATCGAAATGTGAGTGCTCATCAGGAGAAGAATCCTCTTTTAGACGGACCCCCCTCCCACAAACTGTCGTTGTGTCCAACCTCCAAAGAGCTTTCAGCTCTCGAGTCAGTTGCAGTTTCACGACTTTGAATCTCTCGTTGGTAGAGACTTAGCACCTGGTGAATGTATTCATACTGCTCATTGGTCTGCACCATCCCTCCCCTGAAAACAAACACCATCTCTCTCCTGAAAACAGAGATCATCCCACCCGTGAAAACAGAGATCCCTCAACCCCAAAACAGAGATCTTCCTTTCTCTCAAAACAGAGATCATGACTCTCCTGAAAACAAACATCATCCCTCTCCTGAATACAGAGATTTGAATCCACAGAGATTAGATCCCCTGAAAACACAGACTATCTCACTTCTATAAACAGAAGCGAGTGCTGCATTATGAACATAGAGATCATCCCGTCCTTTACCATCCCAACAGTGAGAAGACATCAGTAATTTAATTATTGCACTTCTCTATCATTTAAAAGTAGTAATAAAGCGCTTCAGTTGAGTGAGACAATTTAGTAACACGGAACCGAATGAAAGCAAGACATGGCTGGCTCTCAATACTTTTGATACACAATATCAACTTAATAATAAAAAACAATCAATTTAAACCAAGAAGCAGTTGAAAAATATTTCTGGCTTAAAATATTGCGGACAATGCTATTCAAAAATATTTCTGGTCTGAACTGAATTTGTTATGCTAACAATTATGATAGACCAACCTCACAATGCAAATTAAATCAAACTGATTTGAGCAGATATCACATTTAAGCATATTTTCAACACATCTGAATTCTGATTGGCTGAGAACCTGTCGAGCCTCATGCTGCAGACTATGCCGAGGACATCGACGCTGCTTTCCCGCCTCAGCTGCTCCACTCCGACGCACACGGCAATGAAACAGCCCGTCCGACCTATCCCGGCACTGGGTGCAAAATAATGAAAACTACCATAAGTTAATTACAGTATTAGTTATTCATTTCAAAACTTGATTTATTTCATCGATCTTGGAAGCAGGCTATTGTCAGATGGACTATCACTCAAATGTTATTGCAGTATTTACTAACGGATAAAAACCGAGACCTTTACTTTCTATTCACTACAAAAAAATCACAATATTTTGATCGGCATCAAGCAATAGAATGCCTTGATATGAAAAATTAGACCAATGGCATGCGTCGGTACCTGCAGTGAACAACCACGGGACCAATGACGAATCGCGAAATCGGATCGTGTCGGCATTCGTCCACCTCTGCGATGAGGCGGAGGAGTTGGGGGGAGGAGGCGTCGGGGGTTTTGTGATCGGGCCAGGCCGTGTACCAGAAATGTGTGACCGAGTGGGTGGCACCCCCGCACTGAAACAAAAGCGCAGCGCCACCGAGGGTTGATATGATTGATAGCATTGAGATAATTCAGCTTAACAATCAATGACTGTAAATTGATTCTCAACTATTGGTCATAAAATAGTAACAAAAAGTAATTTCAGAAATGTATGAGGCCGTATAAGAAAACGATGTCATTTTTACCAAATTAAGACTTGTAAACTTTCATATTTGAAATAAATTACATAATTTGTAAATTATGCACCAATAAACTAAAATTTTTATTTTTTCTCGCGCTTTCTGCTGCACCGTGACTGTAGCATTAAAAAAATAGCAAGGATACCTTGAGAGTTAGATGTCGTATGATGTAGCTGTCACATTCCGATTGGTCATTGACAGTGACCTCAACCTCATTAAACTGACCCAGTTTCTCTGGCAAATAGCACTCGCATTTGGTCTGCAACCGGAAGATTTTTGTGAAAATGAGGCATTTAAAAGATACAAGAAATATGAAATACAAACTGAACCACAAAACTAAGAAATTACCTATGCGCGCATGCATTTTAAAATTTTCCTACCGTCAGTTAAGATTACAGACATATTTGCTTCAGAATTATCTTAAAGAACCATGTCAAAAACTTGAAGATATTCAACTAGGCGTACAAAAAGTAAATTTTTAAAAATTTAATCGGCATAAAACGTAACACACTACTCAAGAAACAGAAATGCACTAAAATCCAAAACATCTGAAGACAAACGATCTCTCATTTTAAATGATTTCTACTGAACATGATTATCTTATATTTACAGTGAACAATTGAACATCTATATCTAGCTGCGAGAAAAAAAACACAGAAAAAGAAGAAGCCAGATGCCACACCCGGTTCTGTTCCCTCAGTTTGGTGATCATGACGATGACCGGGGCACGCTCTTGCCAGACCATGCGCCAGAAGTCGTCGACCGTGTTCGCCATCGGGCCCTGCGTAGCAATGAACGCGCGCTGCTCCCCCGCATACCCCTGCGACACAGACGTGGGCACTGAACCAGACTAAACATCTAAAAAACGGCTATAATAGTCTTTAGGCCTACTCTGGTCAATAGGAAACACAGCAAAATTTTTTTAAATTTCAATTCTTATTGGCTAAATACTTCTAAATACAATGCTACAATACATTGCTAATAAAACACAATATATAAATATATAAAATATTAAAATATATATATAAATAAAATGCAATGCTAAATACAATTCTTATCGGCTAAAAACAAAAAAAAAGTTTTTCCTTGTTTCAAATTTTACTCTAAATTTGTATCACTTTAATGTTAACACATATATAATCTATTTAAAATATAACAAACGCACTTACTCCAAGACTAGTGAATAAAGTTTCACAGATTGTACACCTGTACCACTGCATTAAGAATGAATACATGTCATATTTAAAGAATTTTATCATAATATTAATATAAAATCCACCGACTGTTAATGATTGCCTATGTTAAGTCAAACTAATTCACTTTTACTAACAAGATAGCTTTTCTTCATTGAATACCTGTATTCAAAATCCAGTCTTGAGTCCAGTAGCGTCACACTATAGTAACTTAAAGACGCCAACATCCTTGTGACAGACCTGACAGAAATACGGGTTAAACCAGAACTAGGTCAGGTTGATTCAGATATGGGACAGGTTAAGTGCTAGATACTTACTCTGACGTAGTTGGCATTGATGTAGGAGGCGAGGGGGTGGGTGCAATCACTGGAGGCTGGGGTCAGGAGCACTCGCGTACCCTCGTCTTGAAACACACATTGATAACAAAACAAATTGTAATGCTCAATTTTAAAGCTATTTCAAATTTGCATCCTATTGGAGCATACTATTACAAAATGTGAACAAATAGTCAATAGTAAGTATACTTACGATAATGTTAAAATCAACATACAATAAGAGTTGCATATAATTAGACATCAAGCACGTACAATTCATTTAAACAAAAGTAGGCCTAAAATTTAAGAAATGAAAAACAAATAAAATAAGTAAAAACACTACAAATAGATAACACTGAGAAGATGGACTGCGGATTCGTGACATTGTGAAACTGTAAGTGGTTCAAAAACGCTGAGCGGTTAGATATCGTTAAAATTTGGCCGAATCGCCATGAGCCTGTACAGAAATTCATGTTAATTCAGGAAACGAATTCAAACAATGAACTTTGAGTGAATTGAGTGATTAATTGACTGAGTGAGGAAACTTGGTGAATAAACGACTGAGTGAGTAAACAACTGAGTGAGTGAATTGACCAGTCACTCACTCGGTATAATGGTCCGATATCGGTTCTTGACGGCTGAGCCGGGCACTTGAAGCTTGTCGACGTGATTCAGGGGTATCTCCTGCCGCAAAGGAAAATGAATATCCATCAATCCGCAATGTCATATCTTTAATTACAAATTAAAGAAGCCAAAAGCAAAGAAATCTTCAAAAAATTCTTTCGCCAACAAGTTTTTAATGCCAGGCACAATTTTCAAGAAATTAAACAAGGAGAAATTTCCAGATAAATATATTTTTTTGTCAATTTCAGGTGGAGAAGAATGCAAGCAAAATACAATGAGAACAGCTGCACAACAACTGGCTGCCGGACCATTTACTTAGAAATATATACAAATACCAAAGTAGCGACGCCTGCTGCAAGCCAAATCATAGGCTTGCCTCGACATTACGAAATTACGACTCGACACATTTGAACACCATTAAGCCGGCGCGCACATCATAACCAAAGATTTATGATAACTTTTTACTCAAATGTGCCCAGTCAGGCAATAATTTGGCTTGCAGCGAGCGCATCTACTTTGGTATTTGTATATATTTCTAAGTAAATGGTCCGGCAGCCAGTTGTTGTGCAGCTGTTCATCACTAACTTTTTCTTATCATCTGAAACCGGCCAATGCTGCCATTTGTTGCTGCTTTATAAGCAGTATTAGCCTACGGTAGCATGAGCGCAAGTAGGTCAGACCCAGAACTGTTCGTAGATGGCCGTTGGGTTGAGAATGCAGCTGTCAAGCTGCGCTGATGTCAGACGACTGCAGGCAGACATCAGGTATTCGTCAGCTGAACTGTTGACAGACAAAGAGACAGAGAAACATCTGACTCATCCACTCAACGCTACCAAAAACAAAACTATAGAATAGTTGTTAAATGGAACACATTGCATCAACGTGTCACAGACAGGCTGCTTCTTAGATACATCTTGTAGATATGTCAATATAGTAGCATACAGTGTAATATATATGTTGTAGCAATATGTTGCACATGTCACATGAATTGGATGCGTAGAAGTTTAGTTTTGGCAGTATAATTGTATCCTTATTGAATTGAATAAACTGACAGTTTGCTGGAGGCATTTGTTTTGTTTTGTTTTTTGTAGTTTTGGGACCGTGTGTGGCACGTAAAGGCTATATACAGTCCGGTCAGAACATCTCCCCCTTCTTTAGTCACCTTTTACGACTCGCCCGGGGAGCTCTGGGCTGCAAGCCAATTCTTTGTTGCCCGACTTGCAGGGGATGCTGGAGACCTTAGCGTCACACTGCTATGACTGCGTAAATATCCATAAGAATTTATTTAGCGGTTGCGGATAGGAGATAAAAATTTATTTGTCAAAGAAAACCAGGCAGACACATGACCATCAACAGCTACACACAGTCTATCTTCACATGTGCACCACGCACATTACCAAATACTTGTGAGATTTATTTCTTGTCATGAATTCATGACCAGAGCCCAACTTCATTGCTTCTAATCATTCCTATAGAATGTCAAGTATCCTGCATAGTAATGATAATCATCATCATTTTTGACGTCCATTCTAATGCGTCACAGACAAGCCTGTAACGCCGCGTCCGTGTTAACACAGGCTAGACATTTATATCGAAGCTGGGTTTTTACGGTCGGATGCTCTCCCTGTCGCCAACCAGTATAATAAATTGCCCCGGATGATTATCAGCTAGCGACACTTGTGTGTTTAACAGCCGCGCTGAAGGGCCTGTAACGCCATGGTTTTGTAGTTGCTGGCGCCGGGACTCAAACCCAGGTCCTCTGGATCCAAAGTCCAGCGCCTTAACCACTACATCACAGCGCCTCACTGTGGCGTCATTGTATTGCTTATGCTATATATTGGCGATCCAAGGCTTAGGCTTTAACATTAATCCTAAGCCAAGAAATTAATCAAATGACACTAAATTATAATCCGCTTAATTCCACAGTGAATCCTACCTTTCTCTAGGAGGACTGCCAACAATGGGAGACTCAGAGGCCGTTGAACCGAGATCAAGGATCAAGGAAGCGTTCGAGCCTCGCCTGACAAACCAACCCTGGATTAGTAGAATCCAATCTGACTGCACAGCCAAAAGAACTAATATTGAGTTCAAAGTGACCGTTGTCAATCTCCTGTGCGTAGCGTAATGTCAATCAATCCGCCGATTGAGCCAACTCGTGGTTAACTCGCAATGGTGAATACCAGTATAAGAATAGCAAACCAATTAAATCTTAATCAAGAAAATCGATGGAAGTGGGATTCTGCAAGCTTGGATCTATTTGGGTTCACTGCGTGACTGCGCAAAAACACTTATTGTAACGTGGAGAAAATAACTGTGGACAATCTGGACAAAAGCTGATCGACCGGCAGTAGACAACAAAAATGTTTACACGATACGCCTAAATTAGCACGCAGGAAAATAATGAAAAATGTTGAAATAGCACACAGCTGGGCACCATCGTTGGATTTACATCCCTCCGTTGGATTTACATCCCTCGAAACAGAGCAGACGCAAATTTTTTTTTTTTCCGTTTGTTATTGAATTACATCCCTTACTACTTCCTTATTTGCTTGTTTTGAAGTCAATATTCATTTTTATTTCGCATCTTTATGACGGCAGGCTACATCATAAGAGCTACAACATTAACGAGGAGAAAAGGCATGAAGCAGTCGAAACAGTCAAATACGAAAAGCATTCTCTATGTCAGTTATTGCCATAAAAGCATGACTGATGAATATGACAATGACTATGTCAATGTGTCCATGTGAGCAGCCGTTTGCAACCTTTTGCATTTGGCAACCCTATAAAAATTCAAACAGAGCAACGACTTCACTTTTTTGTAACAGAAATGTGTTTCATATACTACGTCCTATTGTAACCAAATGTTATTTATTGTAATCTAGTAGAGAGCAATGCCGGTGCAGAATATTCACTCATGCATAATGTTGTTCAGACTTATTCTATGCATGACATTGCACATGCATATTACTGCTTCAAGTATTGAAACAAACGGAGCTTCATATGTGGGTTTGATTGTAAACTATTGTTCAATTTCTGGAAGAATTGTAGAACGATCAGGTGGCCCCAAGAGACTCAATGAGAAATTGCTATGTGAGGTCGCAACTCACAAGTTGGCAACCGCTGAGTGAAAGTCGTAAATCATTTTTTTGGGACAATTTGCTAATTTTTCATCATCCAATACCGTTCGAGCAGGCCCTTGGCGCGCAATCTAAGGGGAGGCGTGCTCAACGGCGACGAACCAATCAGCGGCGTCCCTGGGCACTTGCGCGGGCTGGCCAATCCCAGACCTGTCCACAATGATCAAAATATAGTAACCAATCAGAGACTTGTTTTCAACAGGCCAGAGCAGTTGGTCTAACACTACTCCTCAAACAATATTATTCAACATAAAGTTAATTTTCAGTACCTTATTCAAAAAATTAACAACATGTAGAACAAAGACAATACAGTTGACTTCAGAGTCACGGAAATCTGTCAATTGCGAATAAAATCTCATCAGCTAGGCAAAAACAAAGATTTTAAAAATTGTATAATATGAGATCACACGACACAGCAGAAAAGTGACTTGAATAAATTCACTACAGGGGTATCTATAGATCATATCTGAAATGCAACCAAATGCTACGAAGTTTTTTCAAATTATCATTTATCTACTTAGAAACCTTCTACATACCTGCTGGTGAGTAGAGCATGCTCAGGGGAGGCTTAACCTGAGCCACCCCCACCAACTCCTCTCCCCCTCTCCCCCCCCACCTCACCCCCCCATCCGCCCCCCATCCATCTCCCCGCCGCCGAGCTTCCCCCATGACGTCATCGCGGTCATCAAGGCAACGAGGTGCGTCATCAGTCCGCCAACCAATCACGTTCGAGTCCTCGATCTCACCGGGACCAATCAGAGCGTCCGGTTGAACGGTGGCGCCGGAAGAAATGTGCGGGGGAGGGGGCGAGGGGCAGGAAATGACGCAGAGCTGCTGGAAGGGGCTGAGAGGGGGGGAGGATGGAGTGGGGAGCTTTGGGGGAAGGGTGAGCGGGGGAGGGGGCGTGGCTTGGGGGAAGGGGGAGGCGCCAGGACCGCTCCCTGCTACCCCTTCCTTTTGTGAGGATGGCTGACGCCTCAGGCAGCACCATATCTGGACAGATGCGAGTTTAAATAGTATATCTTAGCACGTTTAAGCACTACATCTTACAATTTTTGCTGAAGTTGCATGATAATAATTTCTCCTCTATGTATTTCTATAGGCATTCACATTAAAAACACATTTAAAGCATAAAGCTGTCATTCGACATTCACCACAGCTGTCGAATAGAAAATAACTCACGCTCAAAATAGGGAATGACAAAATTTAACAAAATATTATTCAACAGGAAAGCCATCAATTCAAAAAATCTATCAATTCGCGGTAAAGGTTTCAAGACGTTGATCTCAGTTCAACATTTCAACACTGCATGAAGCAACCGGGCACTAGTGTACCACATACAGGATTTATACCTCTCTCGTAAGGTTAGCCACACCCCTTCGCACTTCCAACTCCCTCTCATATGCAAACCCTAAATCACTCCCCGCCGACTTCTTGCCCCTCTCGCCCCCCCTGTCGGGAATGGTGGCCCCCAAGGGGGGCCCTTCCCCCGTAACCAACGAGGACGCGACGATGCGATGGAACAAGGCGGAAAGCTGCTGCTGCATTCTGGGAATGGTCCGCACCGGTTGCTAGGCAACGCTACGAGTATCCATGACGACATCCAATTAGGTGTGTTAGGCGGGCTGAGAAAATCTTTGGGAATTGACTGTGTGTTGAGTAACAGCAAAAGTATGCATAAGCGTGAGTTGAATGAGATTTACTGTCGGTCGAGTTATTATTGAAGTACGTTGACAATCTTCCTTTTCTTAATGTGTAATAAAATTTTACAAAATTTTTGCTGAGATCCATAGATCCATACTATTTTGCTGTAATGGAGGCTACAGGATGTTTCAAATGGCATATCTGTTTCAAATGGCATATCTGTTTCAAATGGCATATCTGTTTCAAATGGCATATCTGTTTCAAATGGCATATCTATGTCCAGCGATAGCATCCGGATGAACCAAAAAACCACTCTGAGTGCTAAAAGCTTCTTAAGCCCGCAGCGTCGGCCTATCGAATAGCGGTAGCCTTAACCCCTAGTCGATATTTTAGTTAAAATGCACCTTGCGACTTGGCGAATTAGCGACTGCGACTTCGCGACTTTGCCTAGCAAAGCATCCACTCCTGCCTTCTCCTCGACACGCAGAGAGCCTCGACAGGTCACAGCTGCAGCGCTAAGACCCAGACTACACACATTATATAATATTAATTTTTGTTGAAGCGTTAATATTTAATATAACCGAACTGGTAACATATTATATCAATATAGTATATCAATAGTTACATGTTACATGTCCCCCTTTACATTACACATGCATACCCTACTTTTCGTTGGAGGAGAAATAATTTTTCTATCTGGCCTGAAGCCAATTTTGATAGTAGGGCACTGCACACTTTCGTAATTGACTTATTGTACACATCTACTGCGTGTAAAACGTGTCATCATTAACCCCTAGTTGGATATTTTAGGTAAAATGCATTTTGCAGCTTTGTGTCTTTGCAGCTTTGAGGCTTTGCAGCTTTGTGTCTTTGCAGCTTTGTGTCTTTGCAGCTTTGTGTCTTTGCAGCTTTGAGGCTTTGACTTTGCATCCCTGGTTCATCTCTAAAAGGCATTTCTAACGATTTGCTTATATAGTTAAGGAATACAAGGCTTGTGAAAAAAAGGTGCTTAAAGTGAACCCATAGTCAGATATTTTACTGATAACGAATTGGCAAGATGACGCTATTTTGAAGCGTTTTTCATCTTCTTCTTCACTATATAACGCAGCAAAAACAATGAGGTATTAAAACAAAACTTAGCCTACTGCTTTCAATGCGTTATCAGTCAATAGAATTATTAACTCACACATAATTTTAAAATAAGGATCAATGCATAAAAATAGCGCTTTAGGCTGGGGAGAGTATTGTTTTGGAGGATTGAAACATCCACCAAAAGTTAAAAAGTATTGATTTTGATATAGCGAGTTAGATGGAAGAGTTGAAATATGGGGAAAAGACTTCCTGAAATGACAAAATCTCAAAAATAATAGGAAAATGCATTGTTTTTGACAAAAATAGCTCATTTATCTTTCCATTTCTTTTCCTCAAATAAGCATATCAGGCATCCTCAAACTAAGAGTTCTAAATAATCATTCATTGACCTGTTCATAGAACAGACAGACGGCGTGGGTTAGTTTAGATAAGGCCTGAAGGATTTTTTGCTCTTGTGTTTCAAGCCTCATATCCATCGTAAGGCTATTAACCTTGACGGCCTCATTCGGTATATGCAATATTCATCAAGATAATATTTTGACACGTACCCAGAATACAATCCTCTTTCTGATTCAACTAGAGGAGCTGCAGTCAACACTGTTTATTACACACGCAACTCATGTTGCAGTTCGAACGACGAGTCGTTGCTGCTGCATTTTTGATGAAAAAAAAGAAATTCAGTACCGGTGATTCAAGATTAAATTATGTTTTTCAACTCCGTTTGCGTGTCAAATTTTTTGTAAGTTACAAGACCTTGTGCTTGTACATCCAGCATACAGAAGAATTCTGTTAAGCCTCGGCTATGGAGTGCTAGTCCAAACAACGCTTGGGCTATTCGTAAACAATCAGACCTCCTGTAACAGTTACAGTCTACATGTACATCCGCTATATCCTACTAGGGTAAACTCCCGCTAGGAGCCTATCGCTAAACCACTTTTTCGTTAATATCCGTGTATGTATGTATACAAGCTAGACGCGTTCCAGTGCTCTCTGTGGACTGACTAGGCCTGCGTGCCACACACTGACCAGTCTGCATTGCACATGTCAGCTGTACACTGCGCGGCTAAGCTCAACACACACCCAGAGCGGAAGGGGGGGGGTTGATAGGACAGAGGAGTCTAACGGGACAAATCCAATCACAGACTCAGCGTGCTGGGCAGCATTACCTGCCCCTCCCCAGGGGGCCAACTAAGCTATACGATTTAGGGAAGGGTCTTGAATCTCTGAATTTTACTAGCTTTCTGAAATTAGAGAGAGGAGTCCTGAAATTTAAGTTCAGTTTTCTTCAGAGCATTACAAATTAGAGCTGCAACGTGGAGCTCACGTTGCAGTACCCCCCCCCCTCAACTTCTGAAACCCTGGATTTACTCCTGCGCATGCTAGGACAATAATTATCCTTGAGGGATAAACTCGCAGCAGCATCAGCAGCAAAAGCAGTAGCGGCTGCAGATGCTGCTGCAATAGGTCTAGCATCAGTCGCAACAGCAGCAGCAACAGCACAGTAGCCCGTTAGGCGTCCCTGCTAGCGAGGCCATCAGTATCATGCAGTCCCTATCCGTTAGTCTGTCGTGTTATTGGGAATTGGAATGTCTCTCCACAGCGTTTGCTACCACTTAACCTATCGGTAGGTCCAGTGAAGGGGAAGCGGGGAGGGTAATCTATTAGAGGCGTCTAGTGGGCTGATACAAATACAAAAGAACCTCTGGTTGTAAGCTAGACTGTTGTTTTCTGCCATGTATCTCCAGACCGCTAATCTATTTTATGTGACCTGTGGAATAGACTAGAAGTACAACCACACAACGACAATCTTAATTTGGCCATGTTTATGATGTGGTTAACTTCAAAATAACCACTCAGAAAGTATCTGTCCATGACATCATTGTAGGCTATAGCCCTGCAGTAGCTGGCAGCTAGCCTATATGGCAGATTCAAATAGGGGGTAGGTGGGAGCTAGTGAAAGAGGAGGTCAGGGGGGCTGACCTAGTAACGGCACGGCTTGTAGTAAACAATCGATGCGCCCCATCTATATCAACACAGCAGTAGCAGCAGCAGCAGCAGCAGCAGCAGCAGCAGCAGCAGCAACACCAACAACAACCACAATAACTGCTATAACTGCAGCAGAAGAGCCTCAAGGCGCAGCCTCAGTTTGACAGCACTACAGGCCAACACCCAGAAATTCAGCTGCATCAATAATTGGCAACAACCATACTGAAGTTAGGCAAGACCGATGTTGGATGTACAAAAACTGCAAGGCTATATTTGGAAAGCGATCAATGGCTACACTACCCAATGACCCCACTCACACCCCCCAGGCCGTGCAGCATCATTGCATTGTATGAGAGAATTAAGGACACCGACAGGCAGGTCAACGGTAAAAAAAAATCAACCATAGGAAAACGGTGACTGATAGAAGTTCTCATCTCATTTACAAGGCACGTTTTCAGCTCTAAGGCCTGCAGTCTGCCTATTTGCGATTGGACCCTCCAAATTGAAGTATAGCTTTGGCAGATCAGCAATAGAACATAGTACTAAGGCTAGTACTGTTCATTTGTAGGCAGATCCTCGAAAGAGTGCTCTAAAGCATTCATATGCAAATGAAGACTTTTGAAGGGTTTTTTGAACAAAAGATTTGTCACACTTTCTTAAAATATCTTGGCGTCCTTTAGCCAAGCAACGAAGCATAGCGCAGCGTTTGTCTGATAAGAGTTTTGGTTTAACGTGTACAATATAACCCTGTAGAGCGTATCATTGTAGCACTTGCCTGTGTCCTGAACCCTGTCAGGCAATGTAATGATGCAGCGTGCACACTACGCAGTACACAGCTTGCAGCAGGTGCAAAACTTGTTCAGTGCAGAACCAAAGCATGGCTAATTAATTAACTGCACTCAACCAAACAGGGCCCAGTGTTAAAATTGTTATTGAATAAAACTAAACACATAGTGTTCAAATAACATCTAAAAAGTTAAAGAAATCCTTTCAGAAGCTAAACAAGTGTTCATCTGCTTGTATGCAACAGGTGAAGGCTAACTTTGACTAAGAAATACTTTCATTAATGACTGGAAGTTATGTCTACTACAATTGCACCGTTTTGGTCATGTGTAGTAAGTTACTTGCAGTTCGAACGAAAGTTCGAACTACTAACCGCTAGTGAGAGGACGCAGAGTGCTGCGAGGAGGACGAAAGCTCCCATCATGTATGGGAGATAGGAGTCCATGCGAGAGAAAAGCAGCTGCACCTCAGCAATGAACTCATTCTGAACCAAAAAGCATCTATGCTAGATTTAATAATAACGATATCGGTGCATCATCTTCAATTCAGTCAGAATTGTAGAATGATTCCATGGTCAGACAAACAAGTACAGGCACTGCTACAATAATTACTGTCTACCACTTTGCTGTGCATTACACGATGCCACTTCAACGGCTACTATGATATAGTGGGTCAGAAGAGATGTGGGATCGCTTGTAGCCGAGAACTGGGCACGTATATTGGAGAGGCATAGGAACGCAGTCAGTCAAAAATGTGGGCATGCACAATATAAAGATGTGGAAACGCACAATATAAATTGAAGGAACGCACATTTAAAAATATGGGAATGCACATTATACGGTGTGAGAGAGCAGCCAGATTTAAAATGAGATGTGAAAACAATGACCCCACTTGCTTCGATTTTTGATGATTTTCTAAATTACAGATTTTTCTGAAATACTGCTTAGTATTATAGTATCAGATAAGATATATATTATACGTATCAGCCATGATATATAGGCCTAGTATCAGAGGCACCAACGCTGAGCTGCCGCTTGTGTCGAACGAAAGAGTGCGCGCTGTGCGCCAAGGAAAGGCGTCGTATGACGTCATCCCACCCCATCCCCCGACAGTCTAGCGGCGTGTCACGTGTCACGAGGCGTCGCTAGGTATCATCCGCTGATATCCCCTGTCACCAGAAATAAATTCAACTCGATGACATTAGGACTGAAAGCGGTGTAAAATCAGCTGTTAAATTCAAAATAAGACTTAACACAATAATCATCAACGCTTTCTAATAGAAGAGCGGCCTACACCGCGTCAATCCAACAGCACCGAAATTGAAGAAGTAGCCTAGCCTAGCCTAGCCTAGCCTAGCCTAGCCTAGCCTAGCCAATGCTCAGGCCTATCCGGCACGTTTAGATTAATTGGTCACGAGTTGAAGTAGTCTCAGCACCGACGAACCTACCAGCAAACTTTTCGCGGATTCGAAAAAACTAAAACTTTAACGTCTCGAAAGAGGAAGAGAATTCTCCTTATTTATCAAAGCAGTGAGTTGTAATGATAGGCCTGCTCACTGCTGTAATGACTGTGGTGAAAACTATGAACCCGTGTCATGATCATCTATGCCTTCTTGCTTGATGCCTTCTTGCTTGATGCCTTCTTGCTTGATGCCTTCTTGCTTGATGCCTATCACTGTTAACATCTGCTAATAATTCATAGCGAACCAATGAGGAAGCAATGAGGAAGATTAACCCAACTTCGAAGTCTATGATCGACGCGTGTATGTTAGTCTTATCGCTCAGCCTACATCTATTTCAGATAGGTAAGCTTAGGCCTACAAAAGCTAAAAGTCTAAAAGTTACGCATTACCAGCGAAAATTAATAGACTCTTACGTTTACACATTTAAAAGGTAATTATATAAGAAGGAAATGCGGGTAGCCTACAAAACTTAACCCGCTGCCGGAGACCGCCGAAATGACTTCTATTGTCTAAGCCTACGCCTTCCGTCCATTATCATATTCATCAAACTTTGACCGAACTTAGGGCCCCATAAGTTTCGTCATTTCCTGTCGTGGCTAGACTAACACAAGTCAGGCTTACACCATTACGCTTCCCATCTCTTCAGAGTTGAGAGTTGAGCTCAAAGCCTCCAAGGCTGCCAGCAGCAGCACTAGCTAGGCTAGGCCACAGGGCTTGATCTATACTGGTGCAGGTCGTAGGCCTAGTAGTGTGCCCCGCCTACGCTGTATGTATCTACACCGATAGGCTGAGAGACTAACCGTTGCCGCCTTGTTAGAACTTAGGTCATGGTTACCCGACGTAGGCCGCCTACAAAATATCATGTCAGGCCTCTGGGCTCTTAGCAGAACTCTTTAAAGACGGTGGAATAATCGTATAACGAGGCAATAGTTCAATTATTACGTCGGCAGCTGATTCGAATAATGTGTGCCTTAATCGAAGTAGGCCTTTAGTCCTGCATTGACATGCAGCAAATCTATCCGCATGAGGCAGGTTCCACAACCTTGATACATTGCAATTTGCAAGGGCTGACCGAGTAACCCATAATAATTGTACTGCTCGTGTCCCTGCTTCGTTTAGTTCGATCTTCGATCGTTAGCCTACACTATTTTTTATCTGAATTCAAGTTTATGTTCAACAGCAATGACGCCTGTCAACACATGTCTGTGCAAGCATGACTGTCTGCTTACATGTACAGTATACGATCCAGCCGTGTCTAAGTTGCTTGCGTTCATAATTAACCTCCTAGTAGTGATGAAAATTTATTTAATTATTTATTTTTGAACTATAATTTTTCAGTCCATTTAAGCGGCCCGCTTAGGTATTTTAAATTTGCACAGCCTATGTGGCATCGATAATTAATCTTAATTATGAAACTTAATCATAAGAATAAGATCAATTCTTGCAGTCAAAGAAGCCTCACGGGAAAGCAGCGAGTGGTTGTTGTTCATTGAACGCTGGTCTATAGGATCACCGCGGAGCCTCGATTCGCGAGAAAATGACCGAGCGACGTCGTTCTTTCAGTGGCGCCTCTCGTTGATTCTTCGAGAGGTCCCCATTAGTAACGCGTGTAATACGTGCAGTCGTGTCGGGACGTCGGGCGTGCGGTGACTGTCGAGCCGTGTTCAGTCAACCGCGACCAACCGTGTGAAGGGAATTGATGCTTGCTCGGTAGAGCGACACGGGAAATTGTTTCGGGTGAGCGCTGCGGTTGTTCTAAGAACCGACGCGCTTGAAAATGCTCGCCCGATCCGACACACTTGGCTAGACGGGCGCTAGTGGATCTCAAGGCAAACGGTTGCCTTGAGATCCGCGTCGTTCGACTTTTTCCCGGTGCATGCTTTTTCACCGCCTCATGCCTTCGCTTAGGCTACAGACCTAGTTTCGTAAAGGGGAAATATCGTTTGCGGGTCAGCTAGCCTCATTATTGATCAGCATTAGGATATCACTCGGTCTGATGATGTAGCCAATAAGTCGACCATTACTATGATTGCGTAAAATCAAATAATACAAAATTATGCTCACTATACGCATACATAAGCCTCGATATAGAGTTTGCAAATAAATATAGACTATCCGTTGCTGAGAGTCAATACGTCAATTTTTTGCGCGAGTACTGCACTGGTAATAAGTGATTAATAGTTATTGGTGGGTGTGATTTTGAGGCTCGGATGAACAAATCGGTCTGTGGATACTTTCTCAGCATTAGGCCTGAACTGAATATACACCGTGTCCCGGTGAAAATGACAACAGTTTAAACTTGTCATAACTCGGTCAAAAGTTATTAGATTGGTTTAAAATTTTATACACAACAACTGTACCCATATCCACACCAACTAGAAAATTTGTAGAGAAATGCGACAAACTTTTACAAAATTATGGCTGTTTAAAAAAAGTACCGATTTTTTTCCCAACATTATTTGCTGCGTATTGTGGGCATATGTAGTCCTAAACAAGCAAGCAGTCAAAGAACATTGAGTAACAGCAAGTGTTCAAAGTGTCCCCCTTGCTCCCGGACACAAGATCGAAGACGCAGCTGCCACTGTTCAATTGCTCGATCGATGATCTTGTGATCAAACTGTTTTCACTCATCATCCAGACTCAGATGATCGACGTCACGAATGCGAGTACAATAAACGCTATCCTCCAGTAGAGGTGTAGGCTCTACACCCTATATCTGAGGGTCTAGCTGATATAACCACGTCTTCTGTGCTTATTAATGCTGTGCTTGGTCGTCACTGGACTGTAGAGCACAGTACGAATATGTAAACTTTTTTTCGGTACAATTTTAAAACAGCCATAATTTTGTCAAAATTACTCGCATTTCTCTACAAATATTCACGTTGGTGTAGATATGGCTACTGTTGTTGTGCACAAAATTTCAGATCAATCTGATCTTTTGACCGAGTTATGACAAGTTTCAAGTGGTGCCATTTTTATCGGGACGGGTGTAGGTATAATTAGGCTAGCTAAGCAGAACATAATTTTAACGGGGAGTAACTTCTTAACATAACGTGCAGCTAAAAATTGAAATGCAGTCCGTTCTAATATCTGATTGATTGCGTGTGCAACTGTAAATCTTAAACTGTAGGGTTAATTTTGGGGGGAAAAACTGCATTCGTCAGCACTCCCCCTCGCCCTCTCCCTGCTCGTCATGTCTTTTGCACGAGAGGAAAAATTTCAGTAGCAACCGTTTACCTCCCCGCCCCTACCCCTCACCCCCACCCCCCTCTCCGCTCTTCAGTTTTGTAGCCTACGAGAGAGAAAAATATATGTTACCCGACTCTCTAGGTGTGCATACTTTAAGAACAGCACAGAAATGTGCGAGCACAGAAATGAGCGAGCGAGCACAGAAATGAGCGAGCGAGCACAGAAATGAGCGAGCGAGCACAGAAATGAG